>JAULUF010000044.1:740000-995000 GCA_031834385.1 Semotilus atromaculatus | reverse complement strand
GTCCAGCATTAGGGGCGTTGAGTGTGTCCAGCATTAGGGGTGTTGAGTGTGTCCAGCATTAGGGGCGTTGAGTGTGTCCAGCATTAGGGGTGTTGAGTGTGTCCAGCATTAGGGGCGTTGAGTGTGTCCAGCATTAGGGGCGTTGAGTGTGTCCAGCATTAGGGGCGTTGAGTGTGTCCAGCATTAGGGGCGTTGAGTGTGTCCAGCATTAGGGGCGTTGAGTGTGTCCAGCATTAGGGGTGTTGAGTGTGTCCAGCATTAGGGGTGTTGAGTGTGTCCAGCATTAGGGGCGTTGAGTGTGTCCAGCATTAGGGGCGTTGAGTGTGTCCAGCATTAGGGGCGTTGAGTGTGTCCAGCATTAGGGGCGTTGAGTGTGTCCAGCATTAGGGGCGTTGAGTGTGTCCAGCATTAGGGGCGTTGAGTGTGTCCAGCATTAGGGGCGTTGAGTGTGTCCAGCATTAGGGGCGTTGAGTGTGTCCAGCATTAGGGGCGTTGAGTATGTCCAGCATTAGGGGCGTTGAGTGTGTCCAGCATTAGGGGCGTTGAGTGTGTCCAGCATTAGGGGCGTTGAGTGTGTCCAGCATTAGGGGCGTTGAGTGTGTCCAGCATTAGGGGCGTTGAGTGTGTCCAGCATTAGGGGCGTTGAGTGTGTCCAGCATTAGGGGCGTTGAGTGTGTCCAGCATTAGGGGCGTTGAGTGTGTCCAGCATTAGGGGCGTTGAGTGTGTCCAGCATTAGGGGCGTTGAGTGTGTCCAGCATTAGGGGCGTTGAGTGTGTCCAGCATTAGGGGTGTTGAGTGTGTCCAGCATTAGGGGTGTTGAGTGTGTCCAGCATTAGGGGCGTTGAGTGTGTCCAGCATTAGGGGCGTTGAGTGTGTCCAGCATTAGGGGCGTTGAGTGTGTCCAGCATTAGGGGCGTGGAGTGTGTCCAGCATTAGGGGTGTTGAGTGTGTCCAGCATTAGGGGCGTTGAGTGTGTCCAGCATTAGGGGCGTTGAGTGTGTCCAGCATTAGGGGCGTTGAGTGTGTCCAGCATTAGGGGCGTTGAGTGTGTCCAGCATTAGGGGCGTTGAGTGTGTCCAGCATTAGGGGCGTTGAGTGTGTCCAGCATTAGGGGCGTTGAGTGTGTCCAGCATTAGGGGTGTGGAGTGTGTCCAGCATTAGGGGTGTTGAGTGTGTCCAGCATTAGGGGTGTGGAGTGTGTCCAGCATTAGGGGCGTTGAGTGTGTCCAGCATTAGGGGTGTTGAGTGTGTCCAGCATTAGGGGTGTTGAGTGTGTCCAGCATTAGGGGTGTTGAGTGTGTCCAGCATTAGGGGTGTTGAGTGTGTCCAGCATTAGGGGTGTTGAGTGTGTCCAGCATTAGGGGTGTTGAGTGTGTCCAGCATTAGGGGTGTGGAGTGTGTCCAGCATTAGGGGCGTTGAGTGTGTCCAGCATTAGGGGCGTTGAGTGTGTCCAGCATTAGGGGTGTTGAGTGTGTCCAGCATTAGGGGTGTTGAGTGTGTCCAGCATTAGGGGTGTTGAGTGTGTCCAGCATTAGGGGTGTTGAGTGTGTCCAGCATTAGGGGTGTTGAGTGTGTCCAGCATTAGGGGTGTTGAGTGTGTCCAGCATTAGGGGCGTTGAGTGTGTCCAGCATTAGGGGTGTTGAGTGTGTCCAGCATTAGTCTGCTTCTCTGCTATCAGAGGCTCAAACCTCCGTTACTAACTATAAAATTACGTTTTGGAATTAGCAACGGAGGCATGGGATTAGATGCGCAGGAAATTACCGCATTACCACCTCGGGTGTGCATTATTTTTCTAATAATTCAATGGCCTGTCGTCAATTATTCCTTACATATTATTGTTTTTTTCCAGAGGGGATTTTAAATTTCTCTGTTTATCACTCCAGAAATCTGAAAATATTGCAAACGGACAGAAACACATTGAAACACATTTTCACAAATTTTTTTAACAGAATTTTTTTTATAAATCAGGTGAATGAAATACACTATATTGGCAATAGTTTTGGGATGTCTGCCTTTACATGCACATGAACTTTAATGACATCCCATTCCTGATCCGTAGGGTTTAATATGGAGTTGCTCCACCCTTTGCCACTATAACAGCTTCAACTCTTCTGGGAAGGCTTTCCACATGGTTTAGGAGTGTGTTTATGTTAATATTTGACCATGCTTCTAGAAGCGCATGAGTGAGGTCTGGCACTGACGTTGGACGCTGTCTCGCTGTACTTCATCCCAGAGCTGTTCTCTCGGGTTGAGCTCAGGACTCTGTGCAGCCAGACCAGTTCCTCCACACCAAACTCCTCATCCAGGTCTTTATGGTCCTGCTTTGTGCACTGGAGCGCAGTCATGCTGGAACAGGAACATCCACAAACTCTTCCCTCAAATTTGGGAGCATGAAATTGTCCAAAATGTCTTGGTTTGCTGAAGCATTAAGAGTTCCTTTCACTGGAACTAAGAGGCCAACCCCTGAATAACAACCCCACACCATAACCCCCCCTCCACCAAACAACCCCACACCATAATCCACCCTCCACCAAACAACCCTACGCCATAATCCCCCCTCCATCAAACAACCCCACACCATAATCCCCCCTCCACCAAACAACCCCACACCATAATCCCCCCTCCACCAAACAACCCCACACCATAATCCCCCTCCACCAAACAACCCCACGCCATAATCCCCCCTCCACCAAACAACCCTACGCCATAATCCCCCCTCCACCAAACAACCCGACGCCATAATCCCTCTCCACCAAACAACCCCACACCATAATCCCCCCTCCACCAAACAACCCGACGCCATAATCCCCCCTCCACCAAACAACCCTACGCCATAATCCCCCCTCCACCAAACAACCCTACGCCATAATCCCCCCTCCACCAAACAACCCTACGCCATAATCCCCCCTCCACCAAACAACCCTACGCCATAATCCACCCTCCACCAAACAACCCTACGCCATAATCCCCCCTCCATCAAACAACCCCACACCATAATCCCCCCTCCACCAAACAACCCTACGCCATAATCCCCCTCCATCAAACAACCCCACGCCATAATCCCCCCTCCACCAAACAACAACCCGACGCCATAATCCCCCCTCCATTAAACAACCCCACGCCATAATCCCCCCTCCACCAAACAACCCCACGCCATAATCCCCCCTCCATCAAACAACCCCACGCCATAATCCCCCCTCCACCAAACAACCCCACGCCATAATCCCCCTCCACCAAACAACTCCACGCCATAATCCCCCTCCACCAAACAACTCCACACCATAATCCCCCTCCACCAAACAACCCCACGCCATAATCCCCCCTCCACCAAACAACCCGACGCCATAATCCCCCCTCCACCAAACATCCCCACGCCATAATCCCCCCTCCACCAAACAACCCCACGCCATAATCCCCCCTCCACCAAACAACCCCACACCATAATCCCCCCTCCATCAAACAACCCCACACCATAATCCCCCCTCCACCAAACAACCCCACACCATAATCCCCGCTCCACCAAACAACCCGACGCCATAATCCCCCCCCTCCACCAAACAACCCCACGCCATAATCCCCCGTCCACCAAACAACCCCACACCATAATCCCCCTCCACCAAACAACCCCACGCCATAATCCCCCCTCCACCAAACAACCCCACACCATAATCCCCCTCCACCAAACAACCCCACACCATAATCCCCCCTCCATCAAACAACCCCACGCCATAATCCCCCCTCCATCAAACAACCCCACACCATAATCCCCCCTCCACCAAACAACCCCACGCCATAATCCCCCCTCCACCAAACAACCCCACACCATAATCCCCCCTCCATCAAACAACCCCACACCATAATCCCCCCTCCACCAAACAACCCGACACCATAATCCCCCTCCACCAAACAACCCCACGCCATAATCCCCCCTCCACCAAACAACCCTACGCCATAATCCCCCCTCCACCAAACAACCCGACGCCATAATCCCCCCTCCACCAAACAACCCTACGCCATAATCCCCCCTCCACCAAACAACCCTACGCCATAATCCCCCCTCCACCAAACAACCCTACGCCATAATCCCCCCTCCACCAAACAACCCCACGCCATAATCCCCCCTCCACCAAACAACCCCACGCCATAATCCCCCCTCCACCAAACAACCCCACGCCATAATCCCCCCTCCACCAAACAACCCCACGCCATAATCCCCCCTCCACCAAACAACCCCACACCATAATCCCCCCTCCACCAAACAACCCCACGCCATAATCCCCCCTCCACCAAACAACCCCACGCCATAATCCCCCCTCCACCAAACAACCCCACACCATAATCCCCCTCCACCAAACAACCCCACGCCATAATCCCCCCTCCATCAAACAACCCCATGCCATAATCCCCCTCCATCAAACAACCCCACGCCATAATCCCCCCTCCACCAAACAACAACCCGACGCCATAATCCCCCCTCCATTAAACAACCCCACGCCATAATCCCCCCTCCACCAAACAACCCCACGCCATAATCCCCCCTCCATCAAACAACCCCACGCCATAATCCCCCCTCCACCAAACAACCCCACGCCATAATCCCCCTCCACCAAACAACTCCACGCCATAATCCCCCTCCACCAAACAACTCCACACCATAATCCCCCTCCACCAAACAACCCCACGCCATAATCCCCCCTCCACCAAACAACCCGACGCCATAATCCCCCCTCCACCAAACATCCCCATGCCATAATCCCCCCTCCACCAAACAACCCCACACCATAATCCCCCCTCCACCAAACAACCCCACACCATAATCCCCCCTCCATCAAACAACCCCACACCATAATCCCCCCTCCACCAAACAACCCCACACCATAATCCCCGCTCCACCAAACAACCCGACGCCATAATCCCCCCCCTCCACCAAACAACCCCACGCCATAATCCCCCGTCCACCAAACAACCCCACACCATAATCCCCCTCCACCAAACAACCCCACACCATAATCCCCCTCCACCAAACAACCCCACACCATAATCCCCCCTCCATCAAACAACCCCACGCCATAATCCCCCCTCCATCAAACAACCCCACACCATAATCCCCCCTCCACCAAACAACCCCACGCCATAATCCCCCCTCCACCAAACAACCCCACACCATAATCCCCCCTCCATCAAACAACCCCACACCATAATCCCCCCTCCACCAAACAACCCCACACCATAATCCCCCCTCCACCAAACAACCCCACACCATAATCCCCCCTCCATCAAACAACCCCACGCCATAATCCCCCCTCCACCAAACAACCCCACACCATAATCCCCCCGTCCACCAAACAACCCCACGCCATAATCCCCCCCGTCCACCAAACAACCCCACACCATAATCCCCCCTCCATCAAACAACCCCACACCATAATCCCCCCTCCATCAAACAACCCCACACCATAATCCCCCTCCAGCAAACTTTACACTTGGCCAGTTGCGGCATGCTTTACACCACTGCAGCCCACGCTTTGCATTGCACTTGGTGATGTAGAGCTTGGATGACAGGAATATTTAGTAGAGAGGACATTTCACGAATGGACTTATTGCACAGATGGAACCGATCACGGTCCCACGCTTGAGTTCACTGAGCTCCTGAGAGCGACCCGTTCTTCCACAGATGTGTGTAGAAGCGTGTGCATGCCTAGTGCTTGATTTATACACCTGTGGCCATGGAAGTGATTGGAACTCCTGAAGTCAATGATTTGGAAGGGTGTCCCAATACTTTTGGCAAAATGGTGTATGAACAAACCTTCAGAATATAGATATGAATAAAACTAAAGTTTGGCGTGTGTAAAGCTGCTGAAGTGGAGATTTCTGACTCAAACTCACCACCTTTAAAGACTGAAATCTTCAGGCGCAAATAGATAAAGTACCAAAAAAAAACACTTTACATATGTATTCTGGATGTTTTGTTTCCTCCAGTCTGAAAGAAGATGAGCAGTGTGTGAAGCCCTGGTTTCAACTGCAGTTTGTGATGTGAATCTGTTGACATTTCTCTCTCTCTCTCTCTCTCTCTCTCTCTCTCTCTCTCTCTCTCTGAAGGGTGTTTGGCACCAGTATGATGGAGGAGTATGAGCTGAACTCTGAGCTGTCAGACAGACACACACACACTCACGAGGAGCAGGACTACGGTAGCCATCATCTGCACACACACACACTCACTGTCTGTCTCCCGTGTCACTGAAGCCATCAACTCTGCTTTTCTCTTGTTTAATGTTTAGATCAGCCTCCAGACTTTGTGCCGGTCGAGGACAGATCCTCCGGGAATCTGATCGGATCTGCCAAAGGTCAGTGTGCGTCACAGTCAGATCCTGAGGGTTTATAATCAGGTGAACTGCTGATGATGTCTTGTGTTTTCAGACGCTCTTCTCACCATGGTGAACAACATCGCTGCTAATGTGCTGGGCGGGCAGAGCGCAGGTGTGTTCTGACATCACTTCCTGCTGACGCCTGACTGTGAGAAACCTGACTGTATGAATGAGCTTGTGTTTGTGCTCTTCAGGAGACTCCTCCGCTGAAGGTCTGAACGCGTCAGAAGCGGCTCACCCTGGGTACGTGACCTCGCTCTCGCTGTCAATCATGGGAGAGGCCAGGAGAAATGACCATCAGATGGCACTCTGCAGTATTTTTTGTTATCTTCAGTATAAATTAGTGGTGCAATGGATCACAGAATTCACGATTCGGATCATTTACGGTATTTGATAATTTTTCAGATTAGCAACAAAACAAAAAAATATATATGTATATGGGGTGGGGTTAATGTAACTTTGCTTTTCATTTATTACTTAAAGCTCACTTGAAGTTCTTCGATACCACATCAAAAACTACTAGCCTAACTGATAAAGCTCACACATTATTAAAGACAAGTGATAAAATTAGAACAAATACACACATTACAAGCAGAGATGAATACTAAATAACATAGTTACATAGTTTTGTAAACATAGTTACAAAATATAACAGTACTATTCAGGTACAGAAATTAATAATTAAGCTTATATGTACAATAACATGTTCACTGTAGAAATTAAATATAGTTTCATCTTTGTTAAAGCTGTATTTTGTTGTTTTATTAAGATTAATGACAGACAACAGCAGGAATATTAGGCTGTTGTCACTTTAAGACCGAATGCACGGATCGAATATACTGACAAACATTCGATTTCTTTCTCAACTGTTCACTTATGACATAACTTGCCAAGACGGGTGTTTAGACGAGTAGTTTGACATAGTTTTGTGTGTGTGTGCGTTCAAAGGGCACAGCGTGTGTGTGTGTGTGTGTGAGCGGCTGTGCGCATAGATAACGCACGAGTCCCGATTTTTGCCTCTTCTTTCGCGTTTAAAACTGTTTGACTGTGTAAATTGGCAAGACAAAATGTTTCCAAATTATAAACTTTCACTCTATGATGGTTCAACTTAGCAGTTAATCCACGAACCATATGCGTACTGAACCGTGGTGGCTGGTCCGTACGGATCACGATCAACTGCGATCCGTTGCACCCCTATTCCTCACTGTTCTTCAGCTTATATCATACTCATATCATTCCCGTTATTTTTCAGGCCAGTGGTGGATCAGCCGGATGTCACTGGGATCACAGAGACCGGCAGCATCACATCAGCGACACACACGGACGCTCCACAGACTGAAGACGGGTGTGTCTGGGCCGAGCCAGATAAAGACGCTCCCATCCAGGCCAAGCATGAGGTGGAGCAGATCGTCACTCTGCTGCCTGAGGACGAGTCGGATAAGTCGGATCAGTCCTCTGGAGCCGAACCGGGAGAAACAGCCCAGCGGAACGGACGTGTGACAGCAAACGCAGTGCACTCTGAATCCCGTGGCTCCTCTCTTCAGGAGTTCCTCCTGCAGCGCTGCTCCTCTCTTCAGAAGAGGAAGACCGCCTCACGCTCTGTAATCACCTCATCTATGAGCTCAATCACAGAGAGTCCTGTCGTTCCCACGCCTGTCCTGCCGGCTCCGGAGCTTCAGTCGCTGGTATGGGATCTCTCCCCGAGCCTGACCTCAGATCTGCTGGCGTCAGTTAGCGAGAGCCTAACAGCGACGCTCCCTACGCAGAGCAGTGAGTCCGGTCCCAATACTGATACTGCGACGCTCCCTCTGCAGAGCAGTGAGTCCGGTCCCAATACTGATCCTTCATCGCTCCCTCCGCAGAGCAGTGACTCCGGTCCCAATCCTGATCCTGTGACCAGCTCCAGTGGAGATCGGGTAAATCCGGAGAGGATCTCGGCCACAACTGCCCTTGAGAAGGACATTCCAACTCCTACTGTTTCCGTTAGTACAGTGGAAGAGTCTCCGCTTACTTCCGCTCTAGTGGATGAAGCAGCGCTGACTCCTGATGGGTTGGCCGAGGCTAGGAGCCTGGAGCTGTCGGAGGAGGAAAGCAGCGCTAACATGGAGGTGGACGGGGAAACGCTGGGCTCCGGCGAGGTGTCCGCTCACGGCTCCAGTCAGAAAGAGTCTGTCTTCATGAGGCTCAACAATCGCATCAAGGCGCTGGAGACGAACATGTCTCTGAGCGGACGCTACCTCGAGCAGCTGAGCCAGAGGTGAGTCCCGCCGACGTCCAGCCGCTTCAGAGCGAGCGAGATCCTCACTGCCAACTTCAGGGTCATTCTTCACCTATAAAGAAGTTTGAAACACCTGAGCAGTGATGTACTGTTAGCAAAAATCCCCACACTGTCCATGTTTAGATGAATATGTATATATGTGCTGCACTTTCCTCTCAAAAACTAAATAAGCACACAAAAAATGACAGAAAACAGCAGTTTAGAAAGCTTCAGATCATAGAGATGTGGATGTTTGTAGCAGTTCTGAGATTCAGGCTCCAGTCACATCACGTTTATTTATACAGCACCTTATACAATAGATTGCTCTAAAGCAGCAGCTTTATAGTATTAAACATTATAAACAGTGTCAATGTCTCTTTTCAGTTCTTTCAATGTCACAGCTTCAGTTTCTACTATGAAGCGTCTCTCAGTGTGTTCCATGTTCTTACTCGCGTCTGACCTCGATCGACTGAACAGAAAAAATAAACCAGAGAAGATTTACACCTCAAAGAAGACGGAGCCTTAGAGCCACTCCCACTGATTACATCATTGACACATGAACCAATGGGAGTTCAGAGGTGTTTACTAGCTTGACTGAACTTTTCCTGAGAGTTTGGTTTTATGAGCTGTTTCCACTCCAGTTCATAATTCCGTATATATCGGACCTTTAATGTGTAACACTATTTAGCAGAGCTGAGCAATATGATGAGAAAGAGTTTACCGTTTAATTGATATCACAGTATGTAAATATACCCACACAGCTTGCAATGAACAAGACTGCTAAAAGGATAAAAAACTGCCACATATTGGTAAACATCATTATTTCCTACCCTCATGCTGCAGGAAGTAAAAAATTTGTCGTAAAGTTTACTGAGGACTCAACACCGATGCTCGCCTCAACAGTGAAATTAGGGTTGGGCGATATATCGATAAAAAATATGTCGATATATTTTTAAATGTGATATGGAATTGGACCATATCGCATATATCGATATAGTTCAAATTTGCGCTGTGATCCTTGCTCCAAGCAAGCTGCTGACCCGGAGCTCTCTGCACTGCGCGCTGCAGAAGTCCCAGCCACAAGCCATGGACAACCCGAATTACAGTGTTTCTGCTACATTCATTCTGCCGTGGTGGTCCGCCACACCAAAACCGTATTTTATGTCAAAATATCAAAGAGAATGTGATTCCTCAGGTCATGACCCCACTAAAATAACGAGTAAAGTTTACTAAGGACTCAAATCCAATGCACGCCTTAACAGTGAAATACACACGTCTTCGAGTATTCACATAAAAGTCTTGACACTCGCAGCGTTCTTCTGGCTTCAACCTTACTTGCCGTTGGCATTGATTTCATTAGACTCATTTCAGACGCGTCTCATTGTTTGAGACTTTAAGTAGCAGCGGCCTAAAATGTCTCTGGTTACGACTGTAACCCTTGTTCCCTGAGAAGGGAACAAGACACAGCATCGGAACGACACTTTGGGGAACTCCCCCCAGCGTAGCACCTCTGAAGCATGAAACTAAGCCAATCGTGATTGATGTTGTGTCATGACGTAACGTTTGACAGCATACACAGAAGCTACAAAGAGACGCCGAAACACAACAGCGTTATCTTCTGTGATAAAGCAAGACGCTCCCTAGCAGGAGGAGGCATGGCAAATGGATGCAGTGTCTCGTTCCCTTCTCAGGTCGTAACCCGAGGCGTTTCCTTTCGAGGGAACTCGCTCTGCGTTGGAACGACACTTTGGGGAACGAATACCCGCTATGCCACAACGAACCCTGCCTGTCCCAGTGTGAAGCTGCTTAGGATGAAAGCACTCATGCACCCGAGCAAACTCCAGGTACTCAAGAGATATAGAGAGGGCCTGAAGATCTCCTACTCTTTTAAGAGTAGTGATTGCCAAGAGAAAAGCTACCTTGAGTGAAAGGTTCTTTGCCTCAGCTGACTCTAAAGGTTCGAAGGGGGCCTCGACTAGCCCTTCAAGAACCACTGGCAGGTCCCATGTGGGAACTCTGGTCAGAGTCGCAGGCCTCATCCTCCAAGCCCCATGTAGGAAACGTACGACCAGTTGATGTATTTCCAGAAGCCCATCACCCAGAGGAGTGTGGATAGGAGTCACGTACACCTTGAGTGTGGACGGGGTAAGACCAGCCGAGAAGCGATCTTGGAGGAACTCCGGCACTGAAGCCACTGGGCAGTTAAATGGGACCACCTCACGCTCTCTACATGAATTGATGAACACATTTCATTTTAGGCCGTACAATTTCCTTGTGGAGGGAGCTCTAGAGCTGAGTATGGTCTTGACAACTCCTGCTGACAGGCCAGCTTCTAGGTACTGTGCCCCCTCAGGGGCCAGACCCACAGTTTCCATAGCTCTGGCCGAGGGTGAAATATTGAGCCCTATGCCTGTGAAAGGAGGACAGATGGGGATCTCCCATGGAGGGCCATCCAGGAGTGGTATTTTGTCTGAGATCCATACTCAGGTTGGCCACAACAGGGCTACTAGGAGTAGACTGACCCAGTCACGGCAGACCCTCTCAAGAACTCCCGGGAGCAGAGTGACTCCACAGTGGACAGTGTGCTGCCTCTTGAACAGATCTGCTTGCAAACAGATCCACTTCCACTGGGCCGAATCCTCTCGCATATTGACTCCACCACCTTGGTGTGGAGTCTCCATTCCCCGGGCCTTGATAGGATGTCTGCTCCCTGATTTTGGTCCCCTGGGATGTATGTTGCTCTGAGAGACAACGTTCTCTCCTGGGACCACAGGAGGATCTGATGCGCCAGTCTGCATAGAGCCTGATGATTTATATAGGACTCCACTGATATATTGTCTGACCTCACAAGGACGTGGTGACCCTTGAGGTCTGGCAGGAAACTCGTCAGAGCTCGGAAGACCACCAGTATTTCTAGGCAATTTATGTGCCAGGAAGAATAATGGTCCTCCCACAGACCCCTTGTAAGGTCTGTCGAAATGGCTTTCCGGCGACATGATGCTCCCAGCACGGGACCTTGGGACAGGAACCAAGGTTTCTTCCACATCGATAGGGGACGGCGGCATCTGCGCGTAATCTCATGCGGAATGGGTTTTCAACCACCAATGCAAGGCCCTCATGTGTAGCAGGCCGAATGGAATCACGTTGGACACTGCTGCCATGAGCTCTAACACTCTCTAAAAACGTTTCATAGTGATGACCTGGCCTAGCTTTTTCCTGGTCACCGTGGCCAGGATGGACTCGATCTGTGCAGGAGACAATTGTGCCTGCATCGTCATTGAGTCCCACACCATCCCCAGGAATTAGTCCTCTGGGCAGGTGCCAACACACTTTTATTTGTGTTGAGTCTCAACCCCAAGCTCTGGATGTGACCAAGGATGACATCTCAATGCTGTATTGCCAGCTCCTGCGACTTGGCTAGAATAAGGCAGTTGTAGATGTAATTTAGCACCCGGATGCCCTGAAGCCTCAGCGGAGCTAGAGCTGCATCCATGCATTTGGTGAAGGTGCGAGAGCTAGGTTGAACTGAAGAACCCGATATTGGAACCCTTCGCCCCTGAAAGCGAACCTCAGGAACCTCCTGTGAGATGGAAGGATGGATATGTGGAAGTATGCATCCTTTAGATCTATCGTGACAAACCAAACCTCGGATTTGATCTGTATCGCATGACCCAAGGAGAAATATTCTACTAAGGGAACCAGCCTCTCGAAGGCTGATATCGGGTATTATTCGAGATTCATTCTCGATCCCCTGAAGCGGAAACCGATGTGTCCTGAAGTGCTTTTGACGGCAGGATACATACATCAATTTCCTGTGGGCTCAGCGGTGGAGGCGACCTTGATCACTTAATCGTGGGTGGGGCAGCTCAAAGAGGCCCTACGGCAATTAGGCTCTCTTCCCCAAAGCCTTCTTAGCCTGCAGGACGGTCCTCAGATCAACCTGCTTCTGAGGAGGCTTCGGTTGAGAGTGCCGTATATGCCCTCAAGCTCCTTGAGGGGGTGCTCTAGAGGCGACGCTCTCCTTTTGTGCCGGTCTATGGTTTGAGGAGCTGGTGGATGGCTGTGGCTACCCACTGGGGGCAGGCTACTTGGGTTTAGAGCGGCGAGGGAGATATTGATTGAAGGCTGCAGACTGTTTTCTCACCTCCTAAACCTGTCGACGATCTTATTGACTGCGTCACTGAAATTGCCTTTCTGTGACCACCATTGCTGCCATAGAGTGGCAGATGGCGCAGGCTGTTTCTTTGGTGACACAGAGAGACAAGTCTGCAGCCTTGCATAGCTCTGCAATAGCATCAGGTGTTTGTCCCTCGCCCTCATAAATGTCTTTCAGAAGGTCGGCCTGGTATGCCTGCAGTACTGCTAGCGTGTGCAGACTAGCACTAGCCCGACCGGCAGCCATATAAGCCCTGCCCACCAAAGCAGATGTATCGCGGCAGGGTTTTGGTGGGCAGCACTGGGGTTTTCAGGGATGACAGCATCGGGGGAAAGATAGCTGGCCAGAGCATCATCTCATAGCCCCTCTCTCTCACCCCCACAATGTTACCATAGTCTAATATGTGGGAGTTGGACTGATGAGAAGAGTGTGGCTTCTTCCACGATTTACATAACTCCTTGCGATGAGGTTGTTCCCTGTGCTGCCGTGGACCGATCAAATATCAGGTGGCCATGTGAAAGGCAGAAAGCGCAAATAAAAAGCAAGCTGGATGAGCACTTCCTGCCTTTCACATGGCCAGCTGATATTAAATTGGTCCACTGCACGAGAAACAACCTCCACCAGCTGCTCATATGCGGGGATATGAAGTGGCGAGTCATCTTCAAAGTCCCCGCCTTTGATGCTGAGCACATCCACGTCCTCTGAAGCAGACAGCTCGAGCATCGGGTTCTCCAAGAAGCCCAGCGGCCTTTCCGCACGAGGAGGGAGAACATTAGAACTGGCTGAGGAATCCTGCCAGATCCATCTGTGAACCCCATGATGTGAGACCCCAAACCACGGGGAGCGCAAGCCTGATCATCATCACTGAATATGGCCAGACGGGCAACATTTGGATTGGAAGTGCTTCACAATCCGCACAGGCAGCCCCCACCTCGAGAGCTGCCTGAGCATGCTGTACTCCCAAGCAGTGTACACGTAACTGATGTGTGTCCCCACCCGTAATGAATCTAGGATTGGGGTGCACAAATCTCTTTTATTGTTGACTCGCCATGTTCATATATATATCCGATATAGTGAGATTGCCTGTGACAGACAACACCAAATAGGACATACACCAACAGAAAGCTAACACTGTTGTGTGCTGGCGTCCTTTTGTAGCTTCCGTGTATGCCGTCACACGTTACGTTATGACGCAACACCAATCACAATTCGCGTAGTTTCATTCATGCTTCAGAGGCGTTCTGTGACGTTCAATCGCAGTGCGTGTTCCCTCGATAGGGAACACATTAATGTTCAACAGACATCAACAGACCAAGAGAAAATCACACAAAAAATTCAAGCTTTAATAATAATCATACAGTTTATGTAGTGCTTTAATTTGTATTTTGCTACTTTATTCCATTTTTGTAGTATGTATCTTTGTTCTGTTGTATTTTTTTTCTTGTAATTAGTCTGCATTAGACTGTTCACTTGTCTTCATGACTCTTTCAAAGGTTTGAGTATCTTAGTTAGACTAGTATGAGTGTTTGCTTTGGACATGGGTATGGAGAAGTGTTGAGATTGACTGATACGTGAAGTGTTGTGGATGTTTAGCACAGATATCTGTACTGTGATGGTAGTGTGAGACTGTGGTCACAGTGAGACTGGTTGATCTGGCTGTGTGCAGGTACAGGAAGCAGGTGGAGGAGATGCAGAGAGCCTTTAACAAAACCATCATCAAGCTGCAGAACACCTCCAGAACAGCCGAGGAGCAGGTCAGCAGGACACCAAATCTTTCTGTGTGTGTGTGTGTGTGTGTGTGTGTGTGTGTGTGTGTGTCGGACACCATATAACCGTGTCCTCCTGCTCTTGACTGCAGGACCAGAGGCAGACGGACTCTATCCAGGTGCTGCAGGCTCAGCTGGAGAATGTGACGCGACTCGTCCTCGGCCTGTCTGTCAGCGTGAGTCGGCTACAGCAAGAGGTAATCATCCATCACCTGAGACTAGCAGTCGTACTGTACTAGTGATGGTAATGATGATCAGGCCCGTCGGAACAGGACAGGCAAACCAAGCAATTGCTTGGGGCCCCGAGCTGGACTAGGGCCCCAAGACAACGACTGTTTAAGAATAAAATGCAATGACAAACTGTGAGCGCCCCTTTGATAGTCAATGCAGTAAAGTGCAATGACACTGTTATCGGAATCCCCCTCAAGGGGGCCCCCTCAGTAGTCGCTGACAGCAGCCAGCCAACCACGCGATCTCTGCAGCCGGCAAATACAAACCTCCTCGGCAGTCATCATGAAGCAGAATTTGCTTCAGGAAGCCAGAAAAGAAAGAAGAGAAAGGAAGAGGAGGATAAGAAAAATACCAGATAGTGGTAAAGTGATAACTTACACTGCATAAAAATAGTTCTACTTGTCTTGTACAAATGGTGTAATTTTGCAGCAGGTAACGTTAGGCTAGCAAAAATATGTTTATGTTAGCTACCTTCCTGACGGCAAATGCTGCTTGTAACGAACAGTTAGTGCAAATTTTTTTTCGAACGGACGGAATATGGTTAACGTTACATACTGTAATATGTTTTTTAACGGTTTAAGGAAGACGCAGATCCGTTTATCTTATTTAATGACATGACATTGCTATAGCTTTGTAATAGGTTTTGATGAAAGTGGCATAGCATGCTATACTAACTTTTCCACCGTGATAATCTATTTTCCAATGGGGGTTAGGAAAACCACACAATAAATTCTGTGCATCAAACATTAGCTTGGGATGTTTTTAAGCATTGGTAGTGAAAGCAGCATCCCCTCCCTTCTAATATCAAAATATCGAAATTCTAACATATCTTTAAGTTTTCGGTAACACTTTATAATAAACATCATTAATAGATGGTAAATTGTTAGTTATTTAATATTTAGTTAATTGTCATTTAACCGTTAGCAACCAGTCTTTTTACTTAATAAATAATTTGTAACCTTACCCATCTATGAACATTATTTAACCTGAAAAAGGCAGAGGAACATGATTTTTTCATAGCTTATGTCACTGTAAAAAAAAAAATTTAATGCACAGTTTTTTATGCGGGGGGGGGGGGGGGGGGGGGGGGTTGCTCCATGTCTATTTTGCTTGGGGCCCCCAAATTCCTTCAAACGGCCCTGATGATGATGATGATGTAGTGATGGTAATGATGATGATGTTAGTGACGATGATGTAGTGATGGTAATGATGATGATGTTAGTGACAATGATGGTGATGATGATGTTAGTGACAATGATGTAGTGATGGTAATGATGATGTAGTGATGGTAATGATGATGATGTTAGTGACGATGATGTAGTGATGGTAATGATGATGATGTTAGTGACAATGATGGTGATGATGATGTTAGTGACAATGATGTAGTGATGGTAATGATGATGTAGTGATGGTAATGATGATGATGTTAGTGATGATGATGGTGATGATGATGATTTAGTGATGGTAATGATGATGATGATGTTAGTGACGATGATGGTGATGATAACGTTGATACTGGTGATGATGGTGATGATGTTAGTGACAATGATGTAGTGATGGCAATGATGATGATGATGGTAATGATGACGATGTTGGTAATGATGACGACGTTGCTGTGTTCTGCAGGTGTCTGACAGGCAGAGCTACATCCTTCTGTGTCTGATCCTCTGTGTGCTGCTCGCACTGCTGATCTGTGCCAACTATCGTCAGATGTGTGAGAGTCCTGCGCTCGACACGTACAGATCCTGCTGCCCTGAGAGGTGAGGAGACTCTGAGATGATGGGAAATGGCAGAATTCAGAGCTAACAGAGAGAAACCTGAGCATGGCAATGCTCTTAAATTCTAATGAACAATACATGTGTGATAGTTATTACTGCATAAATATGCACACACTAAAATCAGCATCATCGTTTGAGTGTATGTAGTGCACGGCTCAGAGTACTTAATAAAACAACAGACATGATAGATATGTTTGAACAGGTGTTTGAACAGATGTGTAGACTAAACATTGATTATCTTTGTGAAAAACAGTATGAAAGGCTTCAGTTTAGAGCGACACAAAAGCACTTCTGCTCATCCTGTCAAACGATGATGCACTTGAAAGCATCACAATTTTCAGTCACAGATGAACCTTCATAATGAGGAGAATAGTGCACAGATATTGTGTGTGTGCAACAGCTAGTGTACTGGATCTGTTCAGCTGTTTACTGAGCCGTGTTCATCAGGTTTTAGTTACTGTGCGTGTGAATGAGGAGTTTCATTCAGTCCGCTACTCCTGACCCCAGCATTCAGATTCACCAATACACTCCAGAAATAGACCTTTATGGTCAGATTATACATAATAATGGGAACATCTTGAAGTGAGTTTTACCCTTCGGACTGAACGTGCACATGCTATTTGAAGATGTTGGAGTGATGGATGGAAGAGTTTTGTCAACTTAAATTGAACATCCTAATAATATACTGTCTGTTCCTCAAATAAAGCTACCAAATGTCTCCAGAAGACCTGGAATATACTGCGCTTTTATACTTTGTTTGCCCTTTTTTGAGCTTAACAGTAAGAATAACTCACAGTATCTGATTTGAATTGGTCAAATACCTGATCAGACATAAGGTCCATAAGAAGCCAATATTGATTCTAGGTGTCAGATTGATTCATCACGAGTGCAGAGAAGTACTGCTGTAGAGACCCTGTCGGAGGCAACAGTTACCTTCCTTAAACATCTTAAACCCGTTCTCCGAGGCTAACATCTCACAGTACATGCTGCAGGAGCGTCTCTGAGCACATATAGCATGAGCATGTGATGTTGTGTTGTTAACCCAGCTCATGCCCGCTGTTTCCAGAGAGCCGCTGTCTGACGAAGAGCCTGTGATTCTGAGACGCAGAGCCTCTGATCCGCCCTCGCTCCCGTCCCTCCAGACGCCTGAAGGTCAGTTATTGACCCACCATCTTCCCTCGCATCATGTGTTTTGTTGAGGGTTTCACTGAGTGATCAGACACATAAGTGGCTTTCACATTTTCTGCAGTAAAACACTTGCTATTGTTGCTCTTTATTTCAGGAGGTTCAGAAGCAACCAGCAGCCTTAAGCAGTGTCCAGTTAGTAGAAAAGTAAGATGGATGTTTCTGAGTTCATGTTGCAATGGTTCCCTTTCCAGGGAAATCAAACTGCGTAGAAACACTGTGGGAGCACCCCTGCTGGATTGAGTCTTGAAGCATGTATGGAATCAGTCCAATGGCATGACAGAACGTCATTGGCGGGTGACGTCATCGACCAGGAAACTATAAAGCACAACTGAACCAAACAGTGTCAGCTTCTCTATCTTCAGCAAGCGCACTCATCAGATCCTCTTGTGGGCCCAAGGAAAGTTGCTCTCTCTGAAAGCTGGGTATTTAAATCAGGGAGCAGACATCCTGTCGAGGCAGGGGCCGAGGCCCGGGGAGGGGAGACCCCATGGGAGAACTTATGTCAAGCAGAGGTGGACCTATTCGCATCCCAAGAGGCGACACACTGTCCACTGTGGTTCTCTCTCAGTCAGCCAGCTCCTCTGGGGTTGGATGGGATGATTTAGGTGTGGCCGAGGTCACGTCTGTACGTATTTCCCCCGATTGCTTCCAGGAGTTCTGGAGAGAGTTCGCTAGTAGCCCCGTTTTGGCAGGCCTGAGAATGGTTCTCGGACCCAGTGTCTCTCATCAACGGCTCTCCTCTGGAGATTCTGCTCAGGGGGGACCTTTTCTCTAAGGCGAACAAGTCAATCCTTCACCCCCGCCCATAACTGTGGAAACTGTGGGCTTGGGCTCTAAAGGGGCCCAGCTCATAAGTTCACTTCTCTCAATTCAGGTTATTAAGATCATCCTACACTCCAGAGCTCCGTGCACAAGGAAACTGTACACCTTGAAGTGGAGATTATTCACTTCCTGGTGTGGAGAGCACCAGCTAGACCCGGTTAACCCCCCGGTGGGTGCAGTGCTGGAGTTCCTGCTGGAGCGCTTCTCCGCAGGGTTATCCCCCTCCACACTGAAGGTGAACACTAGCTGCTTACCACGTCCATTTAAGTCGTAGCTTCTCCGCAGGGTTATCCCCCTCCACACTGAAGGTGAACACTAGCTGCTTACCACGTCCCTTTAAGTCGTATATCCTTGGAGAGACACCCTCTAGTAACTCGTTTCCTTCGTGGCACTTTGAGAGTGAGGCCAGCAGTCCACACGAGGGTGCCGACTTGGAATTTGGCTATTGTATTGGAAGGCCTCTCCCTGGCTCCGTTCGAGCCCCCTGAAGAAGTTTCTGAGAAATATCTCACTCTAAAGACTGTATCTCACAAGCACTCTCTGTATCTCACGGTACCCGAGACCAGGCTATGCTCCTATGGTCCCTACTAATATTGTAAGACCAATTGTACTGCAGCTCTTCTGTCCTCCTCCCTTTCTGACGTCAGACCAAGAGAAACTAAATCTCCTCTGCCCTGTCTGGGCCCTTGATGCTTTCATCCACAGAACTGAACAGTTGTTCATTTGCTTTGGGTCACCCAGGAATGTGTGTCCTGCATCTAAGCAGAGAACGAGCAAGTGGGTGGTTGAGTCTATCTCACTTGCTTATGAGTCGGCTGGTCAGCCTTCACCTTTGGCTGTACGAGCTCACTCGACTAGGAGTATGGCTGCTTCTAAAGCTTTATTGTCAGGAGTTTCGCTCCATGATGTTTGTAATGCGGCAGTATGCTGGTCCTCACCGCATACATTTGTCAGGTTTTATGACCTAGATCTCAGCTCCACTCCAGGGGTGCAGGTGTTTTCGTCTTATTGTGCACACTGACTTCACACGGACAGACACTTGCTCTTATAGCGATGTGGCTATTAGCGTTCCCACAGCGTTTCTACGCGGCACAAGTTCCCTTACAAGGGAACGTCTCGATAACATGTGTAACCCTACCCTGAAGAGGGAACGAGACGCTGCGCCACCCTGCCATACTCCCGGCATGTCCGTGATCGACTAGCTTCAGCCTATCAGAAGCTGACGCTGTTTGGTGTACTTTATAGATTCCTGGTCGATGACGTCTTCCGCCTATGACATTCTGTCACGCCATTGGACTGATTCCATACGTGCTTCATGCAGTAATCACGCAGGGGCGCCTCACTCCTTCTTCAGGGAGCTAGGGTTACATACGTAACCGAGACGTTTTTATGGGCAGTAAAACCCAGAAATCATTCATAGCGTTTATCGGTGAGGAAATAATCACTGTTGGTTTGTCTTTGTTGCAGAAGAAGCATAAGCTGAAGATCAGCAGGAGTGTAGAGACACAAGCCGCTCCACCGGCCGCTGGTGTGATTCCTCAGAGCACGATTGGCCCTCAGGCTTTGGAGGTCAGAGACGTGATGTCAGACGGTTCCGAGGGCTCCTCGCATTCTGACGAGACTCTGTTCTGCGGATTCACCAGCTGTGCGCGTCTGTGTGAGACGATTCCTGCGCCGGGACGCTGGACGCAGAACAAACGGCTGAGGACTCCAGAACAGCTGCATCAGCCTCCGCAGCGCAGCGTCCCGCATAATCTGACCCGCACTGGACACACTGAGCCGCACTGGACACACTGAGCCGCACTGGACACGCTGACCCGCACTGGACACGTTGACCCGCACTGGACACGCTGACCCGCACTGGACACGCTGACCCACACTGGACACACTGACACCCACTGGACACACTGACCCGCACTGGACACGCTGACCCGCACTGGACACGTTGACCCGCACTGGACACGCTGACCCGCACTGGACACGCTGACCCAGACTGGACACACTGAGCCGCACTGGACACACTGACACCCACTGGACACGCTGACCCGCACTGGACACGTTGACCCGCACTGGACACGCTGACCCGCACTGGACACGCTGACCCACACTGGACACACTGAGCCGCACTGGACACACACGCTGACCCGCACTGGACACACTGAGCCGCACTGGACACACTGAGCCGCACTGGACACACTGACCCGCACTGGACACGCTGACCCGCACTGGACACGCTGACCCGCACTGGACACGCTGACCCGCACTGGACACGCTGACCCACACGACACACTGGACACACTGACACCCACTGGACACACTGACCCGCACTGGACACGCTGACACCCACTGGACACGCTGACCCACACTGGACACACTGAGCCGCACTGGACACACTGACACCCACTGGACACACTGACCCGCACTGGACACGCTGACCCGCACTGCTGAAAACACACTTACACTGGAGCTGCTTGCACTGTTCCAACACACTGGACTCTAAAACCTTCTGCTGTCTCTATTCAACACAGATTTATACAGTTTGGGATTATTCTTTTGTAATAATGTGCCACTGGCCTTTCAGACAATCATAAATAAAATATAAATAATTGCTGATATAAATAATTGCTGCTGCATTTATTTTCTTATATTTATAGTGTATTCTGACGAATGCATTCACCCTCAGGTCATTACTTTTTTCTGCTTGAATATGTTAATATTTCAAAAATAATTATCATATACACTCACCGTAACACATTGATCACATTTTTATCTTTAGAATTGCCCTAATTCTTCGTGGCAGAGATTGAACAAGCTGCTGGAAACATCCCTCAGAGATTTTGGTCCATATGACATGATAGTATAACGCAGTTCCTGCAGATTTATGGGCTGCACATCCATAATGCGAATGTTCATTTTTAGAAAGAAATAGTATCTGCGAGGATTTAAAGTCAGGATTTAGACAGTACCATAGTACTGAGACAGCTCTCATTATGCTGCGTTTACACCAAATGCGAATAGAGCGGCATATTCGCGTCTACTTGGACGCTTGAACATTTTAAATCCATTCGCGCGTCCAGAGCGAATAGTTTGAAGCGAAATTGACGCTCGTCTGAGGCGAAATCTGCTCTTTGTGGGATGGGCAAGTGCTAGGCGGTTGTCTGTTTTCAAGATGACTAATGTTGATCAAGCATTCATCGAAAGAGTCACCGCTCTGTATTTGCTCTGGAGAGCAGAACAGCGGTGTAGGGGTCATCGTCACCGTACTTGGGTCCACCAGATCCTCCGGAGGCGTTCCCAGTTTGGCGAGTTTCACCGTTTGCTCCAGGAGCTGCGCCTGGATGACGGCCGCTCTCAGCTGTCCCACGCCCAGTTTGATGACCTGTTATCACCCTCCCCCTCACCCACCTAATCTGTCATTTATTTTCAAGTTCAGTATGGAGTTCAGTATGGTTCAGTACTAGGAAAGTTGCCCTTCACTTTTTACATGCTATCATTGGGAGATATCAGGAAGCATGGCATTAGTTTTCAATGTTATGCTAATGATGCTCAGATCTATATTTCTCCGCGCACCAATGAAACTTACCAATTCACAAAATTAACGGAATGAATAGCTGATATAAAAAACTGGATGACTAGAAATTTCCTGGGCCTAGACACGACCACAACGCATGATGTAGTCAGCCGAATCCGGCCGTTTCCATACACAATCACATCATCTACACGAGGGGTGCCCAATCCTGCTCCTGCCGATCGACTGTCCTGCACAGTTCATCTCCAACCCTGATCAAACACACCTGCCTTTACTTTTCAAGTGATCCATGAAGACCTTAATTGGTTGCATCAGGTGTGTTTGATCAGGGTTGGAGATGAACTGTGCAGGACAGTCGATCGGCAGGAGCAGGATTGGGCACCCCTGGTGTAGATAGTTCTGGACTCCATGAAGGCCTTTCAGTATTATATAATCATAATATTTTTTAAGATGCCGGCGCCGAGGCCAAGCCATACGGTACCCGACGCAATCTTAATAACCATTCATGAGTGATCTCGGCTATTCACATGTATAACCATTCACAGCCGTCAGATCTCGGCTGTCCTCGTGAAGCATCACTTGGAGGTATGTGTTGTTCAGATTAATGCTTGAAAACATTGTGGCCCTCTTTAGGTCAGTGAATAAGTCCTCCATGTGTGGAAGTGGATGGCTATCGATTATTACTGCCCTGTTTGGCTCCTGCAAATCAACATATAAACACATTTCTCAATTTTTTAGACACTTCTTTTAGACAGTGAAAAGTTCAGACAGGTATTCTGGCGATAAATCATGCAAGGCCTTGTAGGTAAGCATGAGAATTTTTAATAGGGATGCACCGATCCGATATTTGTATCGGATATCGGGTCCGATACTGCCATTTTTGCCGGATCGGGGATCGGTCAGACGAGGCCGATCCAAATCCGATATTGTCCGTATACTATTATGTGTTGTTGTTAAGCCCCACAAAAGGCACACAAACATAATAAGCACCATAAAGTTTTCGTGCACTATATTACAAGTGTTCTTAAGCCATTATAGTATAATGTGAGATAGAAATGAACATTTAAGTCATTAAATTCGAGATCACGTAAACTTTTCCCTCTGCTGCGGCTGTCAGTCATTCTCCATTCAGCATTCAACAGCGCGTCGCGTTCGGTTACGAGTCAGTCAACGATGAAACTCTCTCCAAGATGATTCAATGTTACTATTATTATACTTGATCTGTAGATAAAGCTCTATGGTTTTGCATAAAACAACTTTATCTTGCTAGACTTTATTGCTGTTACTTAATCCTGTTACTTTCTACCGGGTGTCGGTTAGATCACAACACTAGAGTCAGCTGCACTATAATTGTTCTTCACTCGCACAGTAACTGAAATTTAAAGGGTCATGAAACCCCAAACCAAATTTTCTGAGATTTTAACAGAGGTGTTGAACACCATTGAAGACAATGTTAGCATCCATAGGCGTAATCCTATGGGGGGACAGGGGGACACGTCCCCCCCAATATTCAAAGAAGGACAATTTGTCCCCCCCAATATTTGATCATACTGTATGATTATGCGGGCGGTTGCAAAACAATACGTCTTTCTTTCCAGCTCCGAAAATATAAAATCCCGGCCGGTCCATTTCCCAAATCCATTCGACTTGCCTTACACTATAGGCTACATCAGTGGTTCCCAACCCTGTCTTGGCGCCCCACCAAACACTGCACCTATTCTTTGTCTCCCTAATCAAACACACCTGATTCAACTCATCAGCTCATTAACCCATGTGATTTTGAGCTGATGAGTTGAATCAGGTGTGTTTGATTAGGGAGACAAAGAATACGTGCAGTGTTGGTGGGGCGCCAGGACAGGGTTGGGAACCACTGGGCTACATTAACAAAACCTATTTCTCCTGAAATCCATGTCATGTTTTCCCTATAGCTCTAGTAGCTTGTGCACCGTCAGTGAGTCAGGAAAAACCAAACAGAAGAAGATTTAAGGAGCGCGAAATCTGACAGACATTTGGCACATATGAATGGTAAATATCCTTGGCTGACATAGCCTATCCCTTAGCGACCAGGTGAATTTCACTAGAATTTATTTTTAGAAAATATCTAAATCAGAGAATTCATAGGTTCGGGTAGGGATGCTCATTTCGGTTAATTTTCCCGACCGACAACCGCCCCTCGTTAATCGATTATTAACGGTTTACTGATAAGATTTAATTGAATTGGCATTAAATAAAACTAAAATTGACGCGTATCTGTGACCCATTAAAAATACAAAATTATTTTTTTTTATCAAAGGGTTTAATTTAACGTGCAAAGTGCAAACAGCAGCACACAGAACAGATTCAGATTCAGAAATTTTCACGGAGCATTTCTGACAGTGACAACAGAGAAAAACAGAATACAATAATATAAATAAAAAAACATAAAATAATACTACAGTAAATATATATATATATTATAGCTTAAATAATTAACAAATTACGATGACAAAAAGAAAACACTGAATCAGTTTGCGTTGAAAAAACGGCATTTTTTTCTCCCCATCAGAGTTTTTCCGTCAAATAAAATAGCAGCCCTACCTCAATCCACAGCTTGTCTAGTTTTTATTTTAAAAAGTAGCATTACAGTCTACATGCTGTTGGGTAGCCTAAGTCTGGAGCGCAGAGAGAAAACACCCTCTAGTCTCCGATGGCACAGATGTTCGGGAATACAGAGATAACGTCTCGCTATGGCAGCTTCGGGAAGCTGCTTCGCAAGTGATACTGCATTGTAGGCTACTTGGACGACCGCTTTATTTTAATACCACGTAGCATATTTTGCAAGTAACTTCGTCGCCCTTTCTGTCGAAATGGTCCCACATATAGTAGCCTAGCTAGGCTACTTCTTTTCTCTCGCTTCATTTTGCTTGCTCAGGGAGAATATCTGTTGGCGCGTGTGATTGCGCATGTCGACGCTCTCAGTGAGTTAACAAATGTTTTTGTTTTTTTTACCATGAAGCAAAAAATACAAATAAAAAAATCTTTAAAAAAAAAACGTTTAACTGTTAGTATTAACCAGTCCATTTTTTTACTTTCGGTTAACGGTTAAACGGTCAATATGAGCATTCCTTCTGCGATTGGCGGGGAGATTTTTCATTTTCAACAGTTGATTTGGATGACTCAGTGCACCAGATTAATGAATTTATCTTTAAAATGTACAACATTTTCTTCCGGGGATGCATGCCCCCGGACCCCCCTAGGGGTACTGAGCTACACTCACAACAATACTGTGGGAATCACCTCCACCTCATTTTGAGCCAGGAAAAACCCTGTGTGTTCTCATTGGGGGCTGAGCCTCCCTAAAATTAAAATCACCCCTGGTGTCCCCCCCAATGTTAAACTCCTTCCTACGCCCCTGTTAGCATCTGTTAGATTTAATAGTATGATTAAAATGGTTAAATTTTAGTTTTCTTCCGCTTTTTTCGTCTTCCGGGTTTAAAATCTTCATCACAGGCTGTGACGTGGCAGTGCACTGTAGAGTGCGTTGATGACTCATCGGTGTCTCATAATTATTAATGAGACTGAGTTTTCATATCCTATGAGAAGACACTGTCTCATAATTATTCATGACACCACGTGGATCTTTCCAAGTTGCATGACATGTCAAACTGTGATATCGCGAAGTAGATGAGAGAGGCAAACATGGGACGCTACTACAAGTGTTTGTTTTCCATGTGCAAAAGTCCAAGTGGGTTGAATATGTTTCCCTGGTGCTGCCAGGGCTAGACTCTGGCTCTGGGCGGTTGGTTGGCCATCAACCTCGGACACATCTAAACTATAGTGTGTGCCGCAAACATTAGCTTCGAGAACTGGAGAATGGTGGATTTCGCCTTGTTGACAACCAATGCAGTTTGCGTCTTGCGAGTGATGCGGTACCGAGTCCCGAGGACTTTTCTATCAATTCAGAGGTATGTGTGTGTGTCTGTGTCTAAAATGAGAAGTCTTCCACCTCCAAAGAGCGATCTTTATTATGGGGGTTCAGGGGGCGCGTAGATCTAGGTTATGCACGGAACGTTTTTTTAAGAGGAAAATTAATTATTTTCAAATAGTATCTATATAAACAACTATATATTTTATAATGACATTAAAAAAAATCTAGCATTTCCTCACGTTTTTACCACTGCTTTTTAGTGACAGTCGATGCATCGGCCACTGGCAATGACAGTGGTGGCCAGACCACTGATCTATATAGAATGACTGGAGAGCTCATGACGTTCTAAACTGCCAGCCGTCAGTGAAGCCACCGGAAGTGTTCGAGCGGCCATCTTACGATTCCCTACCAGCAGAGGCTCCAATGGCGTTACACAGAGATTGGTGGCTCCGAAGATGATTTACTGTGCAAATGTAAAATGACGTTCACAAAAGGATGTAGAAAAACTGTCCACAGGTTGTAATTCAAGCCCTATAAGTAGTAATTTATATGCACAATTGTCGCTATTCCAGTGTTGTTTTCTCCGAGGCAAGATCTGCTTCTTCAACAACAAAAATAATGCGTTTCTAGCCTGAAACCTCCGAGCAGCAATAATCAACACAATGAAGTGTCCAATAGCGACACCATTTGACAGCTTCGTGCAGAGTCCGTTTACCGTTACTTACATTAACCCATACAATTTGTATTATGCATTTTTTTAACACTTGCTAACTAATCAAACACTTTATTTGAACAAACTACTTAAACACAATCGGTCTTTCCGACCTTTTACTATCGTGTCGCGAGGGAGAGAGAGCAATACAGTGCTCGTGTTGTTTGAAGACGGTGAGAGAGCGCGCGCGGCCGGCGGGGCTGTCTCTCTCTCTCTGCTCGTTAATCAAATGATTTTTAATAAATCGTGGACACGTTAAACTTATTCCCTCCCTCATTTTGTTTGAACGAATTACGTGGCCACAATATACTAAAACGTGCTGAGTAACGTTAGCCGCATTCGTGACCACGAAACGATTCACCTGAATATTCACCAATTCACGAAATAGATAGCATTCACTATTTAATTATTAGTATCAAACTGTTTTTCTTACCTGTGAAGATCTTCAGTCAAGGCTGACTAGTGTTCTCGTACAGCTTTTTATTCCTTTTGCAAAGAAATCGCCGTTTTAACCAGCACTGATTAAGCTACACGGAAGTCCCCTAAGTGAATAACGAACACTGGCCACTTAAAAAAATAATATATTATATTTTAACGTGGAGATCCTGCTGCTTCTTCATTCAAAGGACAAATCACCAAATAAAACACTTCTTCATTAGCTACTGCCCCCTGCTGTTAGCCTAGACACACACGCAAGCTCCTCTCCCCAGTATCTCCGCAATTTTTGATAAGCAGGAAAAATTTCCGACTTTAAACAAATACCCATTTAAATGCTTAGGGTGTTTGCGTTGTAAGAATGTACAGGGAGACTTTAAATTTAAAAACGGTGTCTCGTTAGGCAATGTTTTCTCAGTCAAATCATAAAATTTCCTATTGATTCAATAGAACGCGTGAGCTCACTAGGGAATACCAAGATGGCGGCGCGGTGGCTTCACTGTTTATGACGTCATGAGCTATCCAGTCATTCTCTATAGATCAGTGGGCCAGACACACCCACTCCCTCACTTCTTCTCACAGCCGTCCACGCACATTTAAGTTGCATTTTTCAAAAAGATTGTGAGCTAGCTAGACTTGAGTTGAAAGAGGGGGGTTCATGACCCTTTAAAAGAAGAGGCTCAATGAACTATTGCAAAGATAGATACTGTATAATACAGTACATATCAATATGTCTTTCGTTTGTGCTTTGAACTTTTCAATGCGGACTCGACGCGCTGCGCGCTGTGACTCGGTGTTGCTTCAAGCGCATCATTCTGCGCTCGGGATGCGCATACGCGCTTTGTGCCGCACTGTATTGGAGCCTTTCATAATCATAATACAGTGACGCTGTTGGGAAGGAACAACCAATCAGATTAGTTGTTGCTCTATTGCGTCAGTCACTTTCTGTTCCTGACGAGACTACCACGCTATGGGGGGGCCAAGATGGCGTTCATCTGTGCAGACACGTTTTGAGCCTGTCGTCAGGCAACTAAGAGATTTACATGAAACTACTTCTGAAAACCCCGATAAATTTGACCGATTAGTAGTTTAGTTGTTCTTCTACTACTGTGTGGTTTGTCAGGCCCATATGGGTAAGAAAAGAAACAGAGATAAGACTCAGGAGGATAATACAGACATGGCGACTGACAAATGCAAAAGTGTCGACGAGATGGACACAGAAGAAGAATCTGCGACATCTTTTCCATGCACTCCGAGTAAAAGTCCACCGGGGAAAAAAGGGAAATTAAAGATGAACATTGATGAGAAAATTGATTCACTCATTAATGCTGTCGCTGAACTTACATCGAAATGTGACGGCACATTTCAGAGAGTTGAGTCCATGGAGAAGGTATTGGAAAGTACGGCTTCTTCTATTGCCTCTCTTTCTTCCACCGTAAGTGATCTGTTACGTGAGAGCATGTCCCACAAAGAGAAGATTCTGAAACTCGAAAAAAAATTTGCTGCGTTGCAGCAAGAAAATAAGCAACTGAAGGAGGTGTGTATGGGGATGCAGAACTACAAAAGAAGATGGGGTCTCAGGATTTACGGGTTAAAGGAAAGCAATCCGGACAAGGAGAGTAACACTAACACACGGGATATTGTTATCAAGATCCTCTCCAGAGTGTCTCCGAAGATTGCGCACAAACTTCCAGATGTCGTGGATTCGGTTCATAGACTGGGACAGGGAAGAGGTGATGGTCGTCCCAGAGTGATAATTATTCAGTTCGCCATGCGTCTTTATCGAGATACAGTGTGGAGAGATGCCAAAGACAACCACTACCTGAAGGAAAACGGGCTACACATCAAAGAAGATCTGTCTTCGGAAGAACGAGCCGCAAGAAGAAAAGCATGGCCACTGGTGAAACGTGCGAGAGAAGAGGGTAAGAAGGCCGGCTTTCGAGGAGGATTTGCCTACATTGAAGGGATGCGCATCAGTGTTCCTGACATTACCTGAGCGGATGGTGCCCGTCAGCAGTTATGGATACATATCGGGGTCAACGCAAGTGTTGTGATTGATGTAATGTTTCATGCTTTCTCAGTTTTAACTTTCTCCAAAGGTACTCGTTCTATACTAGTTAATCAGTAAATTTTTGTAACGCCTGATTACAAGTTTGGTAAGTTCAAATTAATTTCTTTAAATGTTCGAGGCATTCGTGATGCTGTTAAAAGAAAAGCTATATTTCTTTTTGGAAGACATACAGAAGCTCAAATACTTTTTTTTCAAGAGACTCATTCTTGTGACTCTGATTCGAATTTTTGGAAAACCCAATGGGGAGATTTTGCAACTTTTAGTCATGGATCCAATCACTCAGCAGGTGTCGCAATTTTCTTTAACAAATTCAAAGGCAATGTTTTGGAGTCTATTCGTTCAGATAATGGAAGATGGAATATACTGACTGTTAAACTGGACAATTCCACTTTAATAGTTTGCAATGTCTATGGATTTAATACTGGAGTACACAATTTAGAAATGTTTAAGAAGATTTGTGATACAATAACAGGTTTAAAGAAGAAGTATAAGGATGGATATGTAATTATTGGTGGGGATTTCAATGATGCTCCAGACGACTCTGTTGACCGCTTTCCACCCAAACATAGTTCACGAATTTCAGATTTATTTGATTTTATAACTGACAAATTACACGTTTCTGATGTGTGGAGATATTTCAATCCAAATGGCTGTGACTATACTTGGAATAATAGCACTTTTCTTTAAAATCAAGAATAGATTACTGGTTGATTTCTTATGACTTAATCAACTATGTTTCAGAAACAAAAATTACTTGTGCTCCTCTATCAGATCACAAATTGATATCAATCGTTTTTGATGGGTGTAAGAGTAGTAGTATTCGTGGATACTGGAAATTTAACAACAGTCTACTTTGTGACAATTGTTTTGTGGAACAAGTTAAATTGATAGCAAATATTTTTGAAAATAATAACTTAAATTTTGTCCAAAAGTGGGAGTTATTTAAGTTTAAAGTCAGGGTAATTGCTATGAGAAGAGGTAAAGAATTAAAGGAAAATAAATTTAGGAACATTACAGAGATAACAGAGCAACTTAATACTTTAATTAAACAAAATACTCTATCCGAAGATGACAAGTCTAAATTATATCTTCTTAATTTAGAAATAGATAATCTATATATAGAATTAGCTAAGGGTGCTTATGTGAGATCAAGAGCCAAATGGTTTGAGGAAGGGGAAAGAAATACTAGTTATTTCTTTTCTCTTGAAAAAAGAAATTATACAAGAAACTCTATTTCATCTTTGACTATAAATGAAAGAATCTCTAATAATCCTTCAGATATAGCATCTTTTGTGTATTCCTTTTATGAAAATCTTTATACTTCCCATTCTGACAATGAAAAAATAAGCACTTATATACAAACAGTTAAACATTTTGTTCCAACAGTTTCTAATGATTATAGTGAATATTGTGAAGATGATATTTCTAAAGCTGAGATCTCTAAAGCTCTTTTTTCAATGAAGAAGGGAAAATCTCCTGGATCAGACTGGTTAACTGTTGAATTTTATTGTGCCTTTTGGGATCTGATAGAAAACCCTTTATTTAGCATGTATAAAGAATGTTTAGAACAGAAAGAAATGAGCACAACAATGAAACAAGGTATTATCAGTTTAATTCCAAAACCAGACAAAGACCCCTTGATCATTGACAACTGGAGACCAATAACTTTATTAAACATTGATTACAAACTTTTAGCCTTAGTTTATTCTACTAGATTAAAGAGTGGTTTAAATAAAATAATTGGAGAATCTCAAACTGGCTTTATGGCAAAGCGTCATATTAGTTCAAACATTAGGCTTATATTGGACCTGCTAGATTAGAACCAATTTGTTCATTCAGATGCACTCATTTTATTCCTTGACTTTTACAAGGCGTTTGACACAATTGATCACCAATTTTTATTACAGAGTTTACATACATTTGGTTTTGGAAATAAATTCATTCAGACTGTTAAAATGTTTTACAAAGACATTAATAGTTCCGTTATATTACAGAACAATACTTCTAGAAGGTTCTCCATCAACAGAGGAGTGAGGCAGGGCTGCCCAATTTCCCCATTTTTGTTTTTAATTGTTGTGGAACTATTAGCGATTAGTATAATTAAAAATCCAAATTTACATGGTATAACATTATTTAATAGAGAAATAAAAATATCACAATTGGCTGATGATACAACTTTATTTCTAAAAGATAAAACTCAAATTAAGAATGCAATCGAATTAATTCAAACTTTTTCTGATGCCTCGGGTCTCCAGTTAAATATTAAAAAGTGTGAAATTCTCCCAGTGCATGATTCTTCTGAACATTCAATGTTTAACATTCCAGTGAAACAATATGTTAAATATTTAGGAATTTATATATCTAAAAATTTGACAATTAGACAGCATCTCAATTTTAATAACAAGATTAAAAAAACAAAAATCATTTTTGACAATTGGTTAAGAAGGGATTTATCTATTTTAGGCAGAATCTTATTAACAAAGGTAGAAGGTTTATCCAGATTTGTTTTTCCTGGGTTGTCTTTATTTGTTCAAGATTCTACTGGTAAAGAAATAAATAGATTATTGATTGATTTTTGCTGGAAAAATAAGCACCACCATCTTAAAAAAACTTTACTAGCTGGAAAGAAATCTGAAGGAGGTTTTGAAATGCTGGATTATGTGGATATGAACAATACTTTTAAGATTAATTGGATCAAAAGGTGTGTTATTGACACTGATTCAATTTGGTCTTTTATTCCACACAATATTTTTAATAGGGTCGGTGGTCTTAAATTTATTTTAACTTGCAATTTTGTACCATCTAAATTACCTATAAAACTGTCTAAATTCCATGAGCAAGCACTCTTGGCCTGGAAATTGTGCTTTGTGCATAATTTTTCTCCTCACAGAATGAAAATATGGAACAACGAATTGATTACAGTCAAAGGCAACACTGTAAAAAAGAAAAAGTTAGTTCAACTCAAATTTTCAAGGCAACCGACTGCACAGAATTTTTGCGTTGAAGATATCAACTTAATTTTTTACGTTTTGAAGAACTACAATTATTAAGTTGCGTCAGCTAAGTTTTTCAAGTTCTGACAACTAAGTTTTTTTAATTCAAGTTACTGGAACTTTCAAGTCTGTAAAAGCTTACTATTTTGAGTTCAGATTACCCCCCCCACATTAAATCATCCACTGACAGTAAACCAGTTAATTTATGCATGTTTATTTGAACGACTTTGGCACAAACAGCTTTACAATTCCACAATGTAAACAAGTAATCTTATGCTCAAAGCAAATACATCAGGTTTCAGTATCATAATATGGGCAATGTAAACAAGTAATCTTATACCCAATTCAAATACATCAGGTTTTATTTCAAATAAAGAACTTGTGTGCAGAGCAAATAAGGCACATGTCAATAAGTTGGGGAAATCAAAAGGAACAACATAAAAATTATAAGCTGGTCTATGTGAAGACTTACAAAATATCCAAACTTATTACATGGCTTGGTAGAATTCCTATGTAGAATGCGGTGTGTTATTTCTTGATAACAGACGCTGCTTAATAACACACCGTTGCCATGGAAAACAGAGCGTTGCCATGGACGCAGTTCAGAGACGGAACAGACTATTTTCTTTAGCGGAAGCAATACAATCGTTTTTAAATCAATAAACTCCTTTTTAAATCAATATTTTGAGTAAAATTATTGATTTATTTGGTAGGTAGCCATGTAATAAGTGGGATAATGTATAGCGAATACCACCATTCAGGCTGATTAAGATCCGCTTCGCGTCGGGCTCCTAGTCAGCCTGTCGGGGTGGTATTCGCTACAACAACCGCCTCACTATACATTATCCATTACATAATAAATGAACAGACATGATAAAAGAAATCTTCCCCATGGACACTTGCCACACCAGCCCAGATGCAGACTATAACAGCAATGCTGAAACAAAGCTTGCTTCTACTGAGAAACAATCAAGTTACAAGTTACACAGTTACATGACAGCTACAAATAACAGATTTGTTTTTAGTCAAAATAAAGGAACAACATAAAAACTATAAGGTGGTCTATGTGAAGACTTACAAAATATCCAAACATAAATGAACAGACATGATCAAATAAATATTCCCCATGGAAAATTAATCACTGGTTTAACAGCTTGGTCTTGAAGCTCCGGACACGCTGTGAGCAATTGGTGGAATTGCACATTTCCATGAAAATGTGCTGGATAGTTTCAAAGGAATACCTGATGTCTTTTGGAAACTCCATGTTGAGGGCATAAAGCAAGCCAAAAAGATACGCAAGCACAGTCTGGGATGTCTTTCAGGACAATGGTTTCCTCCAACACAAGGGCAATATTAATGACTGCGTCGTCATCATCATCGAGCACTGTGAATCCGCCATCTTGATGCCTTTCATCAGTTTGTCATCTGCATCAGTTGCCTGACAAAACAAAAACACCACTGAAATAATGTCCTGTAGAAAACTAGTCAATAAAGTGTGATGTCTATTTGTGTATGGCCTCTTTGCTAAAGAACACTACTAAAAGCTGAAGGTCTTCCGAGCTGCACTCACCAGGCATCTAGAGAAAAGCTTCCCAGTATTCTCCCGCAGAAACATGGGAAGACCTTCCACAGCTGCCTGTCTGCGATGACATGTGATGTCAGGTGTCTGTTTTGGAAGAATAAAGACAAACAAATACTTTTGTTTAGCTCTGTGAAATGTACTTGTGCATGTGCACTTGTGCTTGTACTTGTTCCATTTGTATTCCCATTTCTACAATTGTGCATGTAAGCAGATAAAATAATTGCAGCCTCTGTTAGTTTGTTAGTGTTTCTTTTTGTCTTTTAAGGATAAGTTCACCATTTTGCACTTTGAGCCCCCTTTCTGGGTTATCTTGGATGAAATAGAGTGTTTGACGAACAGTCAACGAACACCACTAACCAATCAGTGAGTTGCACATCTTTGAAAACAAACGTTTAGGGTTGATTTAAAGACAGGTTTGTGAATGCATGTGTTCAAACCAAAAGCTCAAGACTGGACCAATAGTCAAAATTCTGGTGTCAAACACTCTATTTCATCAACCCAGAGAGGGGGCTCAAAGTGCAAACCCGTTAACGTATCCTTTAAATATTACTGTATTAAATAGTAAATCATTGTGGAACTCGCTCACCAATGTAGATGATACAAAAAAATAATTAAGTTATATTACATCAAAGTGCAGAGTGCTCGCTTGGTAGTTCCTTCTTGATGAATGGTTTAAATATTAGTGGAAAAACTGAAGAAGAGGCCTTGTAGTCAATATAACAACCTGTTTGTCAAGCATTTCCAAAGGGGTTTCCATCTCTCGATACAATTTCAGCAGACGAGGGGTGACCATCTCAAGGGCAGCTTTACATGTTCCCATCAGGTCCTTGGCGGTCACACAAGTGAACTCTTGACAAATCTGAATGAAACAAATGCAATACAAATACAACAAGCTGATAGTGTGCTTTCATTTTTATAATTAAGACTGCAAACTCAAAGCCATAATACAAATGAACCTACATACTATGAAAAAAACATAACACAAATGTATTATGTGTGTGTGCTCGCGTGACGCGTCTAATATGAATATGTGCGCGGAGAGTTTGTTTGTGTGTGTGTGTTCGCGTGTCATTGAATATGTACTTGTGTGTGTAGAGTTTGCGTGTATGTGCATTTCATATGTAACGTTATTTGTTTGAGCACTGACGTTGACGAGTTAACTCCATAGGTATCGAAATCTGGAACGAACAACATGTCATTTTTCGCTACTCCATAGTAAGTTATAACTATAACCACCGCCGGTGCTTCGGCTTCATGTCAATGAGCAAAGCAGACGTGCATAAAACAATGCCATCATTCATCGAAAATAACAAACATAACGGAAACACAAATCTTCCCATTAATATGTGGACAATAATTATATTGAGCTTAGCTGTTTAAAAATACGATCGTTTCTAACCGATTAAGTTAGCTAGTGGGGGATTTTGTATTGCCATAAACGCCTTGCCTGGTTATGATTTATCGATTTTTTTTTTCTTTAAATGTTCCCATCAGGTCCTTGGCGGTCACACAAGTGAACTCTTGACAAATCTGAATGAAACAAATGCAATACAAATACAACAAGCTACTAGTGTGATTTCATTGTTATAATTAAGACTGCAAACTCAAAGCCATAATACAAATGAACCTACATACACTATTATGAAAAAAACATAACACAAATATATTATGTCATGTGTGTGTGCTCGCGTGACGCGTCTAATATTAATATGTGCGCGGAGAGTTTGTTTGTGTGTGTGTGTGTGTGTTCGCGTGTCATTGAATATGTGCGAGAGTTTGTGTGTGTTTGCTCGCGTCTCATGTATGCGCGTGGAGAGTTTGTGCACGCGCGCGTCTCATATGAGTGTGTGCGCGGAGACGAGAGTTCCGCGCGTCTTGTGTGTGTAGAGTTTGCGTGTATGTGCATTTCACATGTAACGTTATTTGTTTGAGCACTGACATTGACGAGTTAACTCCTTAGGTATCGAAATCTGGAACCGAACAACATGTAATTAACTCTATAGTATAACTATAACCACCGCCGGTGCTTCGGCTTCATGTCAATGAGCAAAGCAGACGTGCATAAAACAATGCCATCATTCATCGAAAATAACAAACATAACGGAAACACAAATCTTTCCATTAATATGTGGACAATAATTATATTGAGCTTAGCTGTTTAAAAATACGATCGTTTCTAACCGATTAAGTTAGCTAGTGGGGGATTTTGTATTGCCAAACGCCTTGCCTGGTTATGATTTATCGATTTTGTTTCCCGCAATGAAATGTAATACAAACACCAAATGCATATGCATATTCATAGCTTACCCGTTAGAAGGAATGTTTCTCTTCGACAACGACTTCAGGGAAGGTCACCGCTGGCATTGTGAAAAGATGGCGGACGCAAACTTTCAAACCGTTTCAAACTGGAGCTCCTGGGAAAATCGTTGGAAACCCCGTCGCAGCCGGTTGCCATGACAAATTTCAAATGAGCATGCGCAGATAAGTTGACCTCACTCTAACTGGGTGTCAACTACAACTTCCAAATAAAATCAACTCAATTTATAACATAAGATGAACTTTTCCTCAGAAACCTCTGAAAGTGAGTTCAAGTGGCTTACAACAGATAGTTCAAGTTCCAACTAACAATTTTATTGTCAGTGAATGCAAAAATCTTAGTAAGGTGAACAATTTTGAGTTGTCGTTTTTACAGTGAAGAGTCTATTTTTTTAGAAATGGTTGGATCACGGATTAATGTATTTAAAGGTGCCCTAGAATGTTTTTTTTTATTATTTTATAATGTTTCCTGGGTTGCCCTTATAATGTTAGTATGTTTTTTAGATCAAAAATAGTCATAATTTAGAAATAAAAGGCATTTTTCCTAGCCTGATTTTAGTCTCTGATTTGAACACTCTGTTTGAAGGGGCGTGTCTGCTGTGAGAACCGGCCACTGCTGTGATTGGCTGACATGCTTGCATATGAAATATGACATGTGAAACTCTCTCGAATACTTTTATTACAGCTGTTATATACGTTTTAACTATTACAGCTATCGAGATTAACGAATCGTGAGATGTTTTTAAAGTATTTAAATCTATTTCCATCACATAAAATGTTGCTGTGATGAGCATTGAGCAAGCAGATGACAGTCTGTTGATCGCGAGACAACGCAGTTTCTCTCTCTAATGCTTTCACCAATGCAAACGATGACATAGGCTACTTCTATGAGAGCTTCGTTGTGCAGTGTAACAGCGTCATTGATTTCATAACGAGTTTGGCAAGAGAGATAAACTCGCGCTGTGTGGATTGTTCTTTGACCGCTTTCTGTATACTTTTTTCACTGAGAATTAGCCTATTTAACGTTAGTTATGTATGCTCGTTACTTGGAGTTTGCTATTACTGTACTAGGATCTTGCGCTGGATCTAACACAGTGTAAATTATCTTTAATAAAATCACTACTTACCGGTTGCGGGAATATAGTTGGAATTACCCCCTTCTTCAGTTTGAGACGCTGAGAGAAGCTTGATATTGTCCCAGGTTCGAAAATAAGTTCGTGGTGAAATGGGCAGAGCAAACTAACAACTTCGAATTAAACTGTTGCGGTATCCGATTAATAGAAACATCAACCACGCGTCCACGCCTGTTGACATTTCTTTTCTGTGGGAAGGGTATGAAAATACCTCACATCCCCTGCACAGCCTGGAACATAGCATTTATTCCATGATCTGCCATTTTCTCTCTGATCCTCGCTTGTTCCGATGATGACTCGGCTGTGCAGTGCTTGTCATTGAGGGCTGGGATATGCAAATCTTTGGAGGCGTGATCCCCGACTGTTGCGTCACAGTCGGTATTATGTGGAGATTCGCCTGTTTTTCAGGGGTGTTTTTTAAAAACGAGATTTAAATAAGAAGGAGAAAACAATGGTGTTTGAAACTCACTGTATGTCATGTCCATGTACTGAACTCTTGTTATTTAACTATGCCAACATAAATTCAATTTCACATTATAGGGCACCTTTAAGTGATTTATTTGATTCATCTTTAAAAATTCACTCTTATGATTCTTTTTTGTCCAAATTCAATTTTCCCATAAAATTTAAAGAATTTTCTGTAGTAATTAAAGCTATTCCCTCTGGGCTTATACATTTAATGTGCAACCACTTGACTTATTATAAAGTTGAAAATAAAGATTACGATCTCCTTATAAATGGTAAATATATTTTTGATAAAAAATGTACTAACAAAGATATAAGACAAGTATTTAATGAACAAAAGAGAGTTACCCCAAGAGGGAAATTTTACTGGAATTCCATTTTAAGAGATGTTAATTGGAGGAAAGCATGGCTGCTTCCTTACAAATTTTGTATTTCTAACAAAGTAAGAGAAATTCACCTGAAGATCTTACACAAAATATATCCAACTAATATGTGGCTTTCTAATTTTATGGATATTGGGAAAGAATGTTCCTTTTGTAACAACTGTGAGGAATCTTTAAATCATCTATTTGTTGATTGCCAAAGTGTAAAGTCATTTTGGAAAGATTGCTTTTTTACCTTTTCAGTCAAAATTAATCTAATGATAACATTGAATGTAAAAGAAATGATTTGCTACTTTGAGAATGATGATAAAAATATTCACAATTTTGTAAATTTTATCATCTTGAATGGTAATTTTTTCATCCATAAATGTAGATTGTCAAAATCTCCTCCTTTATACAAGGTTTTCTCTAACGAACTCATTCTGTTAATGAAGTCTCTTAAAATTGTTAAAAATTCAAAAGCTATGTCTATTGTAAAATATTAGGAATCTGTATTTGGCGTCTTGTGAATGTCTCCTTTATTTTATTTTTATTGTTTTATTTTTTTTATAATTATTTTCTTTTATTTAATCATCTTTGGAGTTTATGTTACTCATGCCTGTTTTGCTGTAATGTTATTTACATGTTCTAAATAAAAAATAATAATAATAAAAATAAAAAAAACTACCACGCTATGTACCATTTGGGTTTCTCCAGCATGTGCACTGAACTTGACTTTCATGGTCAAAGTGGATATGTTTAAGTTGTGCGTCAATGATACCATGTAAGTAATTTAATGAGTGTTTCTATCGGATGTCACATACTGGATAATCAAAACGTGAGTTCGTTTGTCTGAGGTGACGACTATTTTAGCTTCTAGCCTAAGATGTCCAATTAACATGTATATATTCCAAGTATACTTGAGTTCAGTATAATAACGATCACTGATTAATGCTTTGCTGTGTATAAACATATGTTTAAATCATTTATAGATCCGTTCAGTGTTTATATAGATTTGTTAGCTTATTGTGTAATGACGCAGCAAAGACATTTCGGATGATTCCGTTTATGAGTGCTACGCGCCACCTAGTGGTGAAAATTTATTATTCACTGTTTCAGACCACACAACATACTACCTCAGATACCATGTCTAGGATAATTCTAATCAATGCCCTGTGGTCTGACTGTGCCGTTCTGTGCTGAATATTCATGCTGGACCTGTTACTTCTGATTCCTGCCTCCTGTGGTCTGACCGACACACCAGTGCGAGCACAGCTAGTTTGAACCAGTGTGAATACAGTCCTAAATAACTCAGAAACAGACGCAATGGAAGATTATTAATAGCCTTTCTTGTTCTGTTCTATCATATGTTGCTGCCTCATTGAACAGCAGTGCTATACAGTAAAACATGTCTCAATTGTATAGTAGCCTATAGCTATATATAAAATAATTTATCTTTTTGATTTTTATCGTGTTTTTCATGAATGTATTTTACAATACAAAGAGCAATGTGTAACGTTTTACCAGATTTAGTGTTACAGTTATTGTCTCTTATTTGTTTTTTTCACTAAATGTTCAGATTTTATACAATTATTGTCGACTCATGATTTTTCTAGACTAAATTTTACTGTTGAATTATCCACTAATCTAGTTTATAATAGCATTTTTGTCATAGATTATGATCATATATTATTTTTTGGATTTGTTTTTCTTTATAATGAAGTTGTCTGTATTAAGTAGATTGTGTTTAACACAAAAGAGTGCTTATCAGTTCAACACACAAAGAGTTACATAAATTCTACTTGATTTTAAAAAAAATACTGTTGGTATCGGATCGGTATCGGTCGATACTCTGAATTTTTGGTATCGGATCGGATCGATTCTGAAAAAAGAGGTATCGGTGCATCCCTAATTTTTAAATCTATGTGAAACCTGACAGGAAGCCAGTGCAAGGACTCCAGGATTGGACAGATGTGCTCACTTCTCCAGGGCCATGTCAAGATTCTGGCAGCTGAGTTTTGAACATACCGCAATTTGTTTAGAGTTGATTTAGATACCCAATTACAATTGTCAATGCGAGTAAAAACAAACGTGTTGATCAGCTTTTCCGCAACGAAGAAAGATGGCATGGGGCGCAGTCTTGCAATGTCTCTGAGGTGAAAAAATCAGACTTTAACTGTGTTCTGGACATGTGGATCAAATATTAAATTTGAATAAAATATCACCCCCAGGTTTTTTTCTTTAGTTTGAAACTCCATAGCAGAGCCATCCACCGTTAGGGTTAGAGAGCCATCTTTACGTGTCTGGTGGGGTGAACCAATCAGCATCACCTCAGTCTCGTCACTGTTGAGACAAAGAACATTTTGTGGCATCCATATTTTTACCTCCAATATGCAGAGTAAATTGCATAAAAATGAAACTTAAGACCAAGGATCGTAGAAGTTGTCCAAGGGGAAGAATGTACATGGGACTCAAAACTGAACCCTGGGGAACACCGAATTGCACTGAACCAATTTTGGACCTAAATTCACCAAGTCTGCCCACGGTCTGAGAGGTAAGACTTGAACCAGATTAATACAGTGTCCAATAGAGTGAGTAAAAGAATGATCTACAAGCTGCACTGAGATCGAGAAGAGCCAGGATTGAAAAACAGCCGGAGTCAGCAGCAATTAAAGGTCATTGGTGACTTTAATGCTGTTTCAGTGCTGTGGAGTTTGTGGAAGCCAGATTGGAGGGGCTCAAGAAGATTGTGTAAAGTGAGATGAGTGTATATCTGCGAAGCCACAATTCACTTAAGCATTTTAGCAAGAAAGCACAGATTGGATATGGGACGAAAATGATTTGATGTTTGCCCAGTCTACGTTGGTACAGGTGTTACTGGAGCGATTTGAGGTGCCACAACACCCGTGCTCAGGGAGTCATGTATTATACTCAAGACGACAGGGCATGGAGAGGCCAAACATGATTTAAACACACGGGTAGGTATGGGATCAACTATGGAAGTGGCAGCTTTCATTAGTGAAACCACATTACCCAAAGAGACAAGATCAAGTGAACTAAAATTAGAGGAAAAGGTGGCAGAAAAATTAGAGACACTGAGAGCAGAAGCAGACGTCATTGAGTCATTTAGCAGACGCTTTTATCCAAAGCGACTTACAACTGAGGACTAAACCAAGCGAGTCATCGTGAAGAGGCAAAAACAACGCAAGAAGTGCTCAAAATAATTTTTTTTTTAAATTTTTTTATGTAATGCAAAGACGTAATGCATTTGCGAGCATTGGCAATCTTGGAAATGAAATGATCAAGAAGTCTATTACAGCTGCGCTGAGGCAGGTCCATTAGAGGAACCGGTACCTTTGAGCAGTTTGTTAACGGGAGGAAACAGTTATCTAGGGTTATTTTGATTATTGTCAATTATCTGAGAGAAATACTGAGACCTGGCAGATACCATCATCTCTGCCGTATATATTCAAGTATGTGGTCTTTCCAAGCTAGGTGATGTACATTCAGGCCAGATAGACGCCACCTTCGCTCCAGCGTACGACAAGCTGCCCTCCTAGATCGTACAGAGGACAGGGTTTCATAGGTGCAGATGAGTCCAGTCCAGACAAAAGAACCGTCTTTTACAGGGAGATATGGTCCGATGGAGAAAAGCCTCTCAATGAGGACTCAATAAAAGCAGTTTAAAGGCATTTAAACTCATTTATTAATCTTAGCCTTGTGATTATCATCTTGTAAATAGATTTAATTGTGATGATGTTGAAACATTTTATAATTTATTTTGTGTTTTTTTTTATCCGATTTCAGTTCTTTTCATATCCAGCTTTACAAATGTTTTATTAGTTATTTTCTCCTTCGACGAATCTTATCATAAGGAATGTTACTCATTTATCTGCTACTTCTTTTAGCTAAATTTAGTATTCATAAATGTAAATTTGGGGGAAATAAGCCTTTTGTTTTTTCAATTTTAAAATCAGACGTTCAACAATAGCTAAATACAAGGTTATATTTAAATTTAAGAAAGCTGTCAAATGTGTTTCTATTTGTAAACATTTTCATATTTTTATTAAACTTTTAAATTGGTCACTGTTTTATTTTATTTATGTATTAGTTTTGTTTATTCAATGTACCCCACTGACTAATTGTGAATCTTTAAAACACATTTTTTAACGGTAAGTTATATGTATTTAGTGTAATTATGTCATAATTATTATGATGACGTCAGATGCCCAATGACACGCCCTCGTGTGTTTCTCCAATCAGAAGCGCTTCCGGTCAGAATCGGATAGATTATGGATATATCTTTCATATGTTCATTCTGAAGAGAAAAAGACAGATCTGCTCTGATTCTTAAACTACAATATATATATATATAAATGTGTGTGTGTGTAACGTGAATACGCGTCATCTTTACGTTTGTGTCATGACATCAGATTTAGACTCGACAGGAAGTGTTTAACGTTAGTGAAACTGCAGAATGATTTCCTTAGCGTCGCCTCACTCGGGATTATAACGATATAACGATACTTTTCCCCGGAGTATTTCTGACTACAGCACGACAGTTCAGTGAACGTGTCGCTGTTCTGGATCGGGGTTATATGATGGACACTGACCGCCTGTCTCACTCCGAGCTAGTGCTAACGCTGGATTGACCGCTGTCTGCGATGCTAACGGCTGTCCGGTGAATGCGGTGTGTGTGAGGCGATGAGCCCCCAGAAGAAGATGAAGAAGAGGAAGGAGCTGAACGCGCTGATCGGCCTGAGCGAGACCCGCAGGAAGAGCAAACACCGGCTCCTGCGCTCAGAGCCGCCCGACAGCCAGAGCGACGAGTCCGGCTCAGAGGAGCGCGAGTTCCGCGGCGGCCCGAGCGGCCTGTTCGGCGCGTGAGTGTGTGTGTGTGTGTGTGTGTGTGTGTGTGTGTGTGTGTGTACAGTTCAGTCCGGTGTGTGTGTGAGACTCTCTATCTCTGTGTGTGTCTGCAGGAGTTCAGTGTACTGCTGCTCTCTGTTATCCTCTCTCTCTCTCTGTGTGTGTGTGTGTGTGTGTGTGTGTGTGTGTACAGTTCAGTCCGGTGTGTGTGTGTGAGACTCTCTCTCTCTGTGTGTGTCTGCAGGAGTTCAGTGCAGTGCTGCTCTCTGTTATCCTCTCTCTCTGTGTGTGTGTGTGTGTGTGTGTGTGACTCTCTCTCTCTCTCTCTGTGTGTGTGTCTGCAGGAGTTCAGTGCAGTGCTGCTCTCTGTTATCCTGTGTGTGTGTGTGTGTGTGTGTGTGTGTGTGTGTGTGACTCTCTCTCTGTGTGTCTGCAGGAGTTCAGTGCAGTGCTGCTCTCTGTTATCCTCTCTCTCTCTGTGTGTGTGTGTGTGTGTGTGTGTGTGACTCTCTCTGTGTGTCTGCAGGAGTTCAGTGCAGTGCTGCTCTCTCTGTTATCCTGTGTGTGTGTGTGTCTGTGTGTGTGTGTGACTCTCTCTCTCTCTCTCTGTGTGTCTGCAGGAGTTCAGTGCAGTGCTGCTCTCTGTTATCCTGTGTGTGTGTGTGTGTGTGTGTGTGTGTGTGTGACTCTCTCTCTCTGTGTGTCTGCAGGAGTTCAGTGCAGTGCTGCTCTCTCTGTTATCCTGTGTGTGTGTGTGTGTGTGTGACTCTCTCTGTGTGTGTGTGTCTGCAGGAGTTCAGTGCAGTGCTGCTCTCTCTGTTATCCTGTGTGTGTGTGTGTGTGTGTGTGTGTGACTCTCTCTCTCTGTGTGTCTGCAGGAGTTCAGTGCAGTGCTGCTCTCTGTTATCCTCTCTCTGTGTGTGTGTGTGTGTGTGTGTGTGTGACTCTCTCTCTGTGTGTGTGTCTGCAGGAGTTCAGTGCAGTGCTGCTCTCTGTTATCCTCTCTCTGTGTGTGTGTGTGTGTGTGTGTGTTTGTGTGTGTGTCTGCAGGAGTTCAGTGCTGCTCTCTCTGTTATCCTGTGTGTGTGTGTGTGTGTGAGACTCTCTCTGTGTGTGTGTGTCTGCAGGAGTTCAGTGCAGTGCTGCTCTCTCTGTTATCCTGTGTGTGTGTGTGTGTGTGTGTGTGTGTGTGTGTGACTCTCTCTCTCTGTGTGTCTGCAGGAGTTCAGTGCAGTGCTGCTCTCTGTTATCCTCTCTCTCTGTGTGTGTGTGTGTGTGTGTGTGTGTGACTCTCTCTCTCTGTGTGTCTGCAGGAGTTCAGTGCAGTGCTGCTCTCTCTGTTATCCTGTGTGTGTGTGTGTGTGTGTGTGTGACTCTCTCTCTCTGTGTGTCTGCAGGAGTTCAGTGCAGTGCTGCTCTCTGTTATCCTCTCTCTGTGTGTGTGTGTGTGTGTGTGTGTGACTCTCTCTCTGTGTGTCTGCAGGAGTTCAGTGCAGTGCTGCTCTCTGTTATCCTGTGTGTGTGTGTGTGTGTGTGACTCTCTCTCTCTGTGTGTCTGCAGGAGTTCAGTGCAGTGCTGCTCTCTCTGTTATCCTCTGTGTGTGTTTATCCTGCTGGCTGCCTGCATCATGGCGTGTGCTGGACTCATCTGGATGCAGATCGCACTCAAAGAGGACCTGGACTCCCTGAAGGAGAAGATCCGCACCAGTACGTCCCCGTCTGACCGCACAACACACACTGATCACTGATCACAATACACACTGAGCCTGAGTCCCCGGAGAGGGAACCGTTAGTCTTCGGGGAGGGAAGCGTTAGTCCTCGGGGAGGGAACCGTTAGTCTTCGGGGAGGGAACCGTTAGTCCTCGGGGAGGGAACCGTTAGTCCTCGGGGGGGGGGAACCGTTAGTCTTCGGGGAGGGAACCGTTAGTCTTCGGGGAGGGAAGCATTAGTCTTCGGGGAGGGAACCGTTAGTCCTCGGGGGGGGGGAACCGTTAGTCTTCGGGGAGGGAACCGTTAGTCTTCGGGGAGGGAAGCATTAGTCTTCGGGGAGGGAACCGTTAGTCCTCGGGGAGGGAACCGTTAGTCCTCTGGGAGGGAACCGTTAGTCCTCGGGGAGGGAACCGTTAGTCCTCGGGGAGTGAACCGTTAGTCCTCGGGGAGTGAACCGTTAGTCCTCGGGGAGGGAACCGTTAGTCCTCGGGGAGTGAACCGTTAGTCTTCGGGGAGGGAAGCATTAGTCTTCGGGGGGGGAACCGTTAGTCCTCGGGGGGGGGGAACCGTTAGTCTTCGGGGAGGGAACCGTTAGTCTTCGGGGAGGGAAGCATTAGTCTTCGGGGAGGGAACCGTTAGTCCTCGGGGGGGGGGAACCGTTAGTCTTCGGGGAGGGAACCGTTAGTCTTCGGGGAGGGAAGCATTAGTCTTCGGGGAGGGAACCGTTAGTCCTCGGGGAGGGAACCGTTAGTCCTCTGGGAGGGAACCGTTAGTCCTCGGGGAGGGAACCGTTAGTCCTCGGGGAGTGAACCGTTAGTCCTCGGGGAGTGAACCGTTAGTCCTCGGGGAGGGAACCGTTAGTCCTCGGGGAGTGAACCGTTAGTCCTCGGGGAGTGAACCGTTAGTCCTCGGGGAGGGAACCGTTAGTCCTCGGAGAGGGAACCGTTAGTCCTCGGGGAGGGAACCGTTAGTCCTCGGAGAGGGAACCGTTAGTCCTCGGGGAGAGAACCGTTAGTTCTCTGGGAACTGTTAGTCCTCGGGGGGGAGGGAACCGTTAGTCCTCGGGGGGGAGGGAACCGTTAGTCCTCGGGGGGGAGGGAACCGTTAGTCCTCGGGGGGGAGGGAACCGTTAGTCCTCGGGGGGGAGGGAACCGTTAGTCCTCGGGGAGGGAACCGTTAGTCCTCGGGGAGAGAACCGTTAGTCCTCGGGGAGAGAACCGTTAGTTCTCTGGGAACCGTTAGTCCTCGGAGAGGGAACCGTTAGTCCTCGGGGAGGGAACCGTTAGTTCTCTGGGAACCGTTAGTCCTCGGAGAGGGAACCGTTAGTCCTCGGGGAGAGAACCGTTAGTTCTCTGGGAACCGTTAGTCCTCGGAGAGGGAACCGTTAGTCCTCGGAGAGGGAACCGTTAGTCCTCGGGGAGGGAACCGTTAGTCCTCGGAGAGGGAACCGTTTGTCCTCGGGGAGGGAACCGTTAGTTCTCTGGGAACCGTTAGTCCTCGGGGAGGGAACCGTTAGTCCTCGGGGAGGGAACCGTTAGTCTTCGGGGAGGGAACCGTTAGTTCTCTGGGAACCGTTAGTCCTCGGGGAGGGAACCGTTAGTCCTCGGGGAGGGAACCGTTAGTCCTCGGAGAGGGAACCGTTAGTCCTCGGAGAGGGAACCGTTAGTCCTCGGAGAGGGAACCGTTAGTCCTCGGAGAGGGAACCGTTAGTCCTCGGGGAGGGAACCGTTAGTCCTCGGGGAGGGAACCGTTAGTTCTCTGGGAACCGTTAGTCCTCGGGTAGGGAACCGTTAGTCCTCGGGGAGGGAACCGTTAGTTCTCTGGGAACCGTTAGTCCTCGGGGAGGGAACCGTTAGTCCTCGGGGAGGGAACCGTTAGTCCTCGGGGAGGGAACCGTTAGTCTTCGGGTAGGGAACCGTTAGTCCTCGGGGAGGGAACCGTTAGTCCTCGGGGAGGGAACCGTTAGTCTTCGGGGAGGGAACCGTTAGTCATCGGGGAGGGAGGGAACCGTTAGTCCTCGGGGGGAGGGAACCGTTAGTCCTCGGGGGGGAGGGAACCGTTAGTCCTCGGGGGGGAGGGAACCGTTAGTCCTCGGGGGGGAGGGAACCGTTAGTCCTCGGGTGGGAGGGAACCGTTAGTCCTCGGGGGGGAGGGAACCGTTAGTCCTCGGGGAGGGAACCGTTAGTCCTCGGGGAGGGAACCGTTAGTCCTCGGGGAGGGAACCGTTAGTCCTCGGAGAGGGAACCGTTAGTCCTCGGGGAGAGAACCGTTAGTTCTCTGGGAACCGTTAGTCCTCGGAGAGGGAACCGTTAGTCCTCAGGGAGGGAACCGTTAGTCCTCGGGGGGGAGGGAACCGTTAGTCCTCGGGGGGGAGGGAACCGTTAGTCCTCGGGGGGGAGGGAACCGTTAGTCCTCGGGGGGGAGGGAACCGTTAGTCCTCGGGGGGGAGGGAACCGTTAGTCCTCGGGGAGGGAACCGTTAGTCCTCGGAGAGGGAACCGTTAGTCCTCGGGGAGAGAACCGTTAGTCCTCGGGGAGAGAACCGTTAGTTCTCTGGGAACCGTTAGTCCTCGGAGAGGGAACCGTTAGTTCTCTGGGAACCGTTAGTCCTCGGAGAGGGAACCGTTAGTCCTCGGGGAGGGAACCGTTAGTTCTCTGGGAACCGTTAGTCCTCGGAGAGGGAACCGTTAGTCCTCGGGGAGGGAACCGTTAGTCCTCGGGGAGGGAACCGTTAGTCCTCGGGGAGGGAACCGTTAGTCCTCGGGGAGGGAACCGTTAGTCCTCGGGGAGGGAACCGTTAGTCCTCGGGGAGGGAACCGTTAGTCCTCGGGGAGGGAACCGTTAGTTCTCTGGGAACCGTTAGTCCTCGGGGAGGGAACCATTAGTCCTCGGAGAGGGAACCGTTAGTCCTCGGGGAGAGAACCGTTAGTTCTCTGGGAACTGTTAGTCCTCGGGGAGGGAACCGTTAGTCCTCGGGGAGGGAACCGTTAGTCCTCGGGGAGGGAACCGTTAGTCCTCGGAGAGGGAACCGTTAGTCCTCCGGGAGGGAACCGTTAGTCCTCGGAGAGGGAACCGTTAGTCCTCGGGGAGGGAACCGTTAGTCCTCGGAGAGGGAACCGTTAGTCCTCGGGGAGGGAACCGTTAGTCCTCGGGGAGGGAACCGTTAGTTCTCTGGGAACCGTTAGTCCTCGGAGAGGGAACCGTTAGTCCTCGGAGAGGGAACCGTTAGTCCTCGGGGAGGGAACCGTTAGTTCTCTGGGAACCGTTAGTCCTCGGAGAGGGAACCGTTAGTCCTCGGGGAGGGAACCGTTAGTTCTCTGGGAACCGTTAGTCCTCGGGGAGGGAACCGTTAGTCCTCGGGGAGGGAACCGTTAGTCTTCGGGGAGGGAACCGTTAGTTCTCTGGGAACCGTTAGTCCTCGGGGAGGGAACCGTTAGTCCTCGGGGAGGGAACCGTTAGTCCTCGGGGAGGGAACCGTTAGTTCTCTGGGAACCGTTAGTCCTCGGGGAGGGAACCGTTAGTCCTCGGGGAGGGAACCGTTAGTCTTCGGGGAGGGAACCGTTAGTTCTCTGGGAACCGTTAGTCCTCGGGGAGGGAACCGTTAGTCCTCGGGGAGGGAACCGTTAGTCCTCGGGGAGGGAACCGTTAGTCCTCGGGGAGGGAACCGTTAGTCCTCGGGGAGGGAACCGTTAGTCCTCGGGGAGGGAACCGTTAGTCCTCGGAGAGGGAACCGTTAGTCCTCGGGGAGGGAACCGTTAGTCCTCGGGGAGGGAACCGTTAGTCCTCGGGGAGGGAACCGTTAGTTCTCTGGGAACCGTTAGTCCTCGGGTAGGGAACCGTTAGTCCTCGGGGAGGGAACCGTTAGTTCTCTGGGAACCGTTAGTCCTCGGGGAGGGAACCGTTAGTCCTCGGGGAGGGAACCGTTAGTCCTCGGAGAGGGAACCGTTAGTCTTCGGGTAGGGAACCGTTAGTCCTCGGGGAGGGAACCGTTAGTCCTCGGGGAGGGAACCGTTAGTCTTCGGGGAGGGAACCGTTAGTCATCGGGGAGGGAGGGAACCGTTAGTCCTCGGGGGGAGGGAACCGTTAGTCCTCGGGGGGGAGGGAACCGTTAGTCCTCGGGGGGGAGGGAACCGTTAGTCCTCGGGGGGGAGGGAACCGTTAGTCCTCGGGGGGGAGGGAACCGTTAGTCCTCGGGGGGGAGGGAACCGTTAGTCCTCGGGGAGGGAACCGTTAGTCCTCGGAGAGGGAACCGTTAGTCCTCGGGGAGAGAACCGTTAGTCCTCGGGGAGAGAACCGTTAGTTCTCTGGGAACCGTTAGTCCTCGGAGAGGGAACCGTTAGTTCTCTGGGAACCGTTAGTCCTCGGAGAGGGAACCGTTAGTCCTCGGGGAGGGAACCGTTAGTTCTCTGGGAACCGTTAGTCCTCGGAGAGGGAACCATTAGTCCTCGGGGAGGGAACCGTTAGTCCTCGGGGAGGGAACCGTTAGTCCTCGGGGAGGGAACCGTTAGTCCTCGGGGAGGGAACCGTTAGTTCTCTGGGAACCGTTAGTCCTCGGGGAGGGAACCATTAGTCCTCGGAGAGGGAACCGTTAGTCCTCGGGGAGAGAACCGTTAGTTCTCTGGGAACTGTTAGTCCTCGGGGAGGGAACCGTTAGTCCTCGGGGAGGGAACCGTTAGTCCTCGGGGAGGGAACCGTTAGTCCTCGGAGAGGGAACCGTTAGTCCTCCGGGAGGGAACCGTTAGTCCTCGGAGAGGGAACCGTTAGTCCTCGGGGAGGGAACCGTTAGTCCTCGGAGAGGGAACCGTTAGTCCTCGGGGAGGGAACCGTTAGTCCTCGGGGAGGGAACCGTTAGTTCTCTGGGAACCGTTAGTCCTCGGAGAGGGAACCGTTAGTCCTCGGAGAGGGAACCGTTAGTCCTCGGAGAGGGAACCGTTAGTCCTCGGAGAGGGAACCGTTAGTCCTCGGGGAGGGAACCGTTAGTTCTCTGGGAACCGTTAGTCCTCGGAGAGGGAACCGTTAGTCCTCGGGGAGGGAACCGTTAGTTCTCTGGGAACCGTTAGTCCTCGGGGAGGGAACCGTTAGTCCTCGGGGAGGGAACCGTTAGTCCTCGGGGAGGGAACCGTTAGTCTTCGGGGAGGGAACCGTTAGTTCTCTGGGAACCGTTAGTCCTCGGGGAGGGAACCGTTAGTCCTCGGAGAGGGAACCGTTAGTCCTCGGAGAGGGAACCGTTAGTCCTCGGGGAGGGAACCGTTAGTTCTCTGGGAACCGTTAGTCCTCGGGGAGGGAACCGTTAGTTCTCTGGGAACCGTTAGTTCTCGGGGAGGGAACCGTTAGTCCTCGGGGAGGGAACCGTTAGTTCTCGGGGAGGGAACCGTTAGTCCTCGGGGAGGGAACCGTTAGTCCTCGGGGAGGGAACCGTTAGTCCTCGGGGAGGGAACCGTTAGTCCTCGGGGAGGGAACCGTTAGTTCTCTGGGAACCGTTAGTCCTCGGAGAGGGAACCGTTAGTCCTCGGGGAGGGAACCGTTAGTCCTCGGGGAGGGAACCGTTAGTCCTCGGGGAGGGAACCGTTAGTTCTCTGGGAACCGTTAGTCCTCGGGGAGGGAACCGTTAGTTCTCTGGGAACCGTTAGTCCTCGGGGAGGGAACCGTTAGTTCTCTGGGAACCGTTAGTTCTCGGGGAGGGAACCGTTAGTCCTCGGGGAGGGAACCGTTAGTCCTCGGGGAGGGAACCGTTAGTCCTCGGGGAGGGAACCGTTAGTCCTCGGGGAGGGAACCGTTAGTCCTCGGGGAGGGAACCGTTAGTTCTCTGGGAACCGTTAGTCCTCGGGAAGGGAACCGTTAGTCCTCGGGGAGGGAACCGTTAGTCCTCGGGGAGGGAACCGTTAGTCCTCGGAGAGGGAACCGTTAGTCCTCGGAGAGGGAACCGTTAGTCCTCGGGGAGGGAACCGTTAGTCCTCGGGGAGGGAACCGTTAGTCCTCGGGGAGGGAACCGTTAGTCCTCGGGGAGGGAACCGTTAGTTCTCTGGGAACCGTTAGTCCTCGGAGAGGGAACCGTTAGTCCTCAGGGAGGGAACCGTTAGTCCTCGGGGAGGGAACCGTTAGTTCTCTGGGAACCGTTAGTCCTCTGGGAGGGAACCGTTAGTCCTCTGGGAGGGAACCGTTAGTTCTCTGGGAACCGTTAGTTCTCTGGGAACCGTTAGTCCTCGGGGAGGGAACCGTTAGTTCTCTGGGAGGGAACCGTTAGTCCTCGGGGAGGGAACCGTTAGTCCTCGGGGAGGGAACCGTTAGTCCTCGGGGAGGGAACCGTTAGTTCTCTGGGAACCGTTAGTCCTCGGGGAGGGAACCGTTAGTCCTCGGGGAGGGAACCGTTAGTCCTCGGGGAGGGAACCGTTAGTCCTCGGAGAGGGAACCGTTAGTCCTCGGGGAGGGAACCGTTAGTCCTCGGGGAGGGAACCGTTAGTTCTCTGGGAACCGTTAGTCCTCGGAGAGGGAACCGTTAGTCCTCAGGGAGGGAACCGTTAGTCCTCGGGGAGGGAACCGTTAGTTCTCTGGGAACCGTTAGTCCTCTGGGAGGGAACCGTTAGTTCTCTGGGAACCGTTAGTTCTCTGGGAACCGTTAGTCCTCGGGGAGGGAACCGTTAGTTCTCTGGGAGGGAACCGTTAGTTCTCTGGGAACCGTTAGTCCTCGGGGAGGGAACCGTTAGTTCTCTGGGAACCGTTAGTCCTCGGGGAGGGAACCGTTAGTTCTCTGGGAACCGTTAGTCTTCGGGGAGGGAACCGTTAGTCTTCGGGGAGGGAACCGTTAGTCATCGGGGAGGGAACAGTTAGTCCTCGGGGGGGAGGGAACCGTTAGTCCTCGGGGGGGAGGGAACCGTTAGTCCTCGGGGGGGAGGGAACCGTTAGTCCTCGGGGGGGAGGGAACCGTTAGTCCTCGGGGGGGAGGGAACCGTTAGTCCTCGGGGGGGAGGGAACCGTTAGTCCTCGGGGAGGGAACCGTTAGTCCTCGGAGAGGGAACCGTTAGTCCTCGGGGAGAGAACCGTTAGTTCTCTGGGAACCGTTATTCCTCGGGGAGGGAACCGTTAGTTCTCTGGGAACCGTTAGTCCTCGGGGAGGGAACCGTTAGTCCTCGGGGAGGGAACCGTTAGTCCTCGGGGAGGGAACCGTTAGTCCTCGGGGAGGAAACCGTTAGTCCTCGGGGAGGAAACCGTTAGTCCTCGGGGAGGGAACCGTTAGTCCTCGGGGAGGAAACCGTTAGTTCTCTGGGAACCGTTAGTCCTCGGAGAGGGAACCGTTAGTCCTCGGAGAGGGAACCGTTAGTCCTCGGGGAGGGAACCGTTAGTCCTCGGGGAGGGAACCGTTAGTCCTCGGGGAGGGAACCGTTAGTCCTCGGGGAGGGAACCGTTAGTCCTCGGGGAGGGAACCGTTAGTCCTCGGGGAGGAAACCGTTAGTTCTCTGGGAACCGTTAGTCCTCGGAGAGGGAACCGTTAGTCCTCGGAGAGGGAACCGTTAGTCCTCGGGGAGGGAACCGTTAGTCCTCGGGGAGGGAACCGTTAGTTCTCTGGGAACCGTTAGTCCTCGGGGAGGGAACCGTTAGTTCTCTGGGAACCGTTAGTCCTCGGAGAGGGAACCGTTAGTCCTCGGGTAGGGAACCGTTAGTCCTCGGGGAGGGAACCGTTAGTTCTCTGGGAACCGTTAGTCCTCGGGGAGGGAACCGTTAGTCCTCGGGGAGGGAACCGTTAGTCTTCGGGTAGGGAACCGTTAGTCCTCGGGGAGGGAACCGTTAGTCCTCGGGGAGGGAACCGTTAGTCTTCGGGGAGGGAACCGTTAGTCTTCGGGGAGGGAACCGTTAGTCATCGGGGAGGGAACAGTTAGTCCTCGGGGGGGAGGGAACCGTTAGTCCTCGGGGGGGAGGGAACCGTTAGTCCTCGGGGGGGAGGGAACCGTTAGTCCTCGGGGGGGAGGGAACCGTTAGTCCTCGGGGGGGAGGGAACCGTTAGTCCTCGGGGGGGAGGGAACCGTTAGTCCTCGGGGGGGAGGGAACCGTTAGTCCTCGGGGGGGAGGGAACCGTTAGTCCTCGGGGAGGGAACCGTTAGTCCTCGGAGAGGGAACCGTTAGTCCTCGGGGAGAGAACCGTTAGTTCTCTGGGAACCGTTATTCCTCGGGGAGGGAACCATTAGTTCTCTGGGAACCGTTAGTCCTCGGGGAGGGAACCGTTAGTCCTCGGGGAGGGAACCGTTAGTCCTCGGGGAGGAAACCGTTAGTCCTCGGGGAGGAAACCGTTAGTCCTCGGGGAGGAAACCGTTAGTCCTCGGGGAGGAAACCGTTAGTCCTCGGGGAGGAAACCGTTAGTTCTCTGGGAACCGTTAGTCCTCGGAGAGGGAACCGTTAGTCCTCGGGGAGGGAACCGTTAGTTCTCTGGGAACCGTTAGTCCTCGGGGAGGGAACCGTTAGTCCTCGGGGAGGGAACCGTTAGTTCTCTGGGAACCGTTAGTCCTCGGAGAGGGAACCGTTAGTCCTCGGGGAGGGAACCGTTAGTCCTCGGGGAGGGAACCGTTAGTCCTCGGGGAGGGAACCGTTAGTCCTCGGGGAGGGAACCGTTAGTCCTCGGGGAGGGAACCGTTAGTCCTCGGGGAGGGAACAGTTAGTCCTCGGGGAGGGAACCGTTAGTCCTCGGGGAGGGAACCGTTAGTCCTCGGGGAGGGAACCGTTAGTCCTCGGGGAGGGAACCGTTAGTCCTCGGGGAGGGAACAGTTAGTCCTCGGGGAGGGAACCGTTAGTCCTCGGGGAGGGAACAGTTAGTCCTCGGGGAGGGAACCGTTAGTCCTCGGGGAGGGAACCGTTAGTCCTCGGGGAGGGAACCGTTAGTCCTCGGGGAGGGAACCGTTAGTCCTCGGGGAGGGAACCGTTAGTCCTCGGGGAGGGAACCGTTAGTCCTCGGGGAGGGAACCGTTAGTCCTCGGGGGGGGAACCGTTAGTCCTCGGGGAGGGAACAGTTAGTCCTCGGGGAGGGAACCGTTAGTCCTCGGGGAGGGAACCGTTAGTCCTCGGAGAGGGAACCGTTAGTCCTCGGAGAGGGAACCGTTAGTTGTTGTTCTGGTGTGTGTATGTGTGTGTAGCAGTGTGTGATGTTGTTCTGGTGTGTGTGTGTAGCAGTGTGTGATGTTGTTCTGGTGCGTGTATGTGTGTGTAGCAGTGTGTGATGATGTTCTGGTGTGTGTGTGCAGTGGACAGCAGTCAGAAGCTGTCGTCACACGAGATCCTGAAGCTCAGTGAAGAGCTGAAGGCTGAACAGATGAAGCTGGAGGACATGGAGAGCGGAGAGAGAGGCCTGGTCAAGCTGTGGGCCAACCTGACCGACATCAGCCAGAAGGTGTGTGTGTGTGTGTGTGAGTGAGGGACGGGGTCAGAGGTGCTGATGATCTCTGACTCATGATGAAGTCATGATGAAACTCTTCATGATCTCGTCTGAAAGCAGAGCTGGTTCAGCAGCAGTGTTAATGTGTGTGTGTGTGTGTGTGTGTGTGTGTGTGTCTCCTGCAGCTCAGCGCTCTGGATTCTGCTGTCAATCATCTGAAGGCCAACATTAAATCTTCCTCGGATCTGCTGGCTCTTCCCAGGAGTGTGGAGGAGCTGCAGAAGGTGCGCTGCTGTTCACCTCGTGTGTGTGTGTGTGTGTGCAGAGACGTGACTCACAGCGGTGTGTGTGTGTGTGCAGAGCGTGGCCTCCATCGGCAGCACCGTCACCAGCCTCCAGCACGACGTCTCCATGATCCAGACTGTGCAGGACGAGAGAAGAGAAGCAGAGGATCAGCTGAGGGACACCGCGGTGCGTGGCAGTCCTCAACACAACACAACACAACACACACACATCTACTGTGTGTATCAATTTATCATCGCCTCGTCTCCTTCCACACCCGCAGCCTAACTCACACACTAGATGCTCTCAGACCCCCTTCACACACACACTAGATGCTCTCAGACCCCCTTCACACACACACTAGATGCTCTCAGACCCCCTTCACACACACACTAGATGTTTTCAGACCCCCTTCACACACACACTAGATGTTTTCAGGCTTCTCTGTGTTTTATTCACTACAATGGAAGTCAGTGCTCACAGAACTGTTTCCCAGCATTCTTCAGAGTGTGTTCTGTTGTGTTGAAGGGCGGTCATGCAGGTTTGAGCCACACGAGGGTGAGTGAAGGAGGGCAGGATCCTCAGTTTTGGGTGATCTCGTAATAACAGCCCAAACACAGCACTATCAGCACAGTGTCTGATGTGTATGCTGGCCAGAAGATGTTCATGGTTCTGGTGTGTGTGAGTGATGGTGTGTGTGTGTGTAAACGCCTTGTGTTTGATTTCTGACCTTAGACTGGAGGGAACCCAGTGAACGACAGCAGCTGGACAGCACTGAAGCAGGTAACACACACTTCACGCACTTCATCGAACACACACTTCATCGAACACGCACTTCATCGAACACACGCTTCATCGAACACGCGCTTCATCGAACACGCACTTCATCAAACACACGCTTCATCGAACACGCGCTTCATCGAACACACGCTTCATCGAACACGCACTTCATTAAACACGCGCTTCATCGAACACGCGCTTCATCGAACACACGCTTCATCGAACACGCGCTTCATCGAACACGCACTTCATCAAACACGCGCTTCATCGAACACGCGCTTCATCGAACACACGCTTCATCGAACACACACTTCATCGAACACACACTTCATCAAGCATTTTTTCATTCATTTGGTTGCGAGTGCAGTGTTCTTGCAGATAGGCTCCACCCACAAGCTCTTCTGATTGGCTGTGATTTGATTGAGAGGCTCCACCCACATGCCCTTCTGATTGGCTGTGATTTGATTGAGAGGCTCCACCCACAAGCTCTTCTGATAGGCTGTGATTTGTGACTGATTTGTTGAGTCTCGTCTAGTGTGGATAGGCAAATTATGTTTTATAAACAGTTCGGGAGGAACACGTTCAAATGATCTATGCAATCAGCACTACTGTATACATACACACACACACACACACGACTGTTCCAATGCTCCTCACCCTTGCTCTCGGCTGGGTCATCCGTCCTGAGCTACGTGTCCTCTGTCCGCGTCATCAGTTCACCAACTAATGGAAGTTGTATCAGAAAATGAATCACAGAAATCACTGGAAACAGCGTGATTGCAAAACAAACACGATAAAAGCAGCCGTTTGCTGGCATGTTTGTTGTTTACTTGAATATTTAAAACACAAGCATCGATGTTTTACCACAGGTCTACAATAAAAAGCGATACATTGATCATGAATTAATGTATGTCAAATTTGCACATTATTCACACAGAAATAAATTACTGTTAGGTTTAACTAAAGAAAGAGGACACACTTCTTCACGTCTGTTTCTGTTTATTTGGTAGTTACAGGACATGTTTACATCACATTTAGAAAGAATGATAATTTCAGCACTGTCTCTCTCCCAGTAGGCTTGATATTTACAGTCAGAGAAAGAGGAAGCTCCCGGAACAAAAGTTGCTTTATTTTATGATGGTCCGGTATAAAGAGACGAGACGTAGGCTATCTGACAGATAAAATAAAAACATGATTGTGATAGCCTTTATGATTGGTTTGATTTCCTCAGATGTTTTTTTTTTTTTTACTATGCGTATCTTCAAGCGTTTACTATGTTTACTATGGTAATGGTTAGCGCGCATAGTATTTTACATCGCGTATAAATATTTCTTCCTTATACGGTGATCAGAATCCACATCGGATCACAAACAGAGGGCATTCAAACATGAAGGGGAGTTAAATTATCAAAGTCTTTAATGCTTTAATCGTCTCCAGACTCAGGCCCAATCCACACTACTGCGTTTTTCTTTTAGAAACGGACACCTTTTGCTACGTTTGCACCTCGTCCAGACTAAAACGGCAAAACGAAGACCTAAAACAAGTTTAGAAACGCTGCCGACCCGTTTTATAGAAGACGGCCAACCCGGAGGACATTAGAAGCGGCGACGCAGAGGCCCACGCTCGGCTCTGATTGGGTGTCATCAGTCGTGGCGTATCCTTCCCTGATTCGTCAGCCACCCATCACATGACCTGTCCCGGAAGAAAACATACAAAAACAGCCCGGACTACGTAATGTTAGTGACTGCAACATGGATAATGAATTACAAGCGTTACTGACTTTGATGTCTGTTAAACTCGAGCCGCACATGGGTTATTCCAGCGGCCTGTTCCCGTGGGCAGCGCCGGTATCGACCGCACATGGGTTATTCCAGCGGCCTGTTCCCGTGGGCAGCGGCGGTATCGACCGCACATGGGTTATTCCAGCGGCCTGTTCCCGTGGGCAGCGCCGGTATCGACCGCACATGGGTTATTCCAGCGGCCTGTTCCCGTGGGCAGCGCCGGTATTGACCGCACATGGGTTATTCAGCGGCCTGTTCCCGTGGGCAGCGGCGGTATCGACCGCACATGGGTTATTCCAGCGGCCTGTTCCCGTGGGCAGCGGCGGTATCGACCGCACATGGGTTATTCCAGCGGCCTGTTCCCGTGGGCAGCGGCGGTATCGACCGCACATGGGTTATTCAGCGGCCTGTTCCCGTGGGCAGCGCCGGTATCGACCGCACATGGGTTATTCCAGCGGCCTGTTCCCGTGGGCAGCGGCGGTATCGACCGCACATGGGTTATTCCAGCGGCCTGTTCCCGTGGGCAGCGCCGGTATCGACCGCACATGGGTTATTCCAGCGGCCTGTTCCCGTGGGCAGCGGCGGTATCGACCGCACATGGGTTATTCCAGCGGCCTGTTCCCGTGGGCAGCGCCGGTATCGACCGCACATGGGTTATTCCAGCGGCCTGTTCCCGTGGGCAGCGCCGGTATTGACCGCACATGGGTTATTCAGCGGCCTGTTCCCGTGGGCAGCGGCGGTATCGACCGCACATGGGTTATTCCAGCGGCCTGTTCCCGTGGGCAGCGGCGGTATCGACCGCACATGGGTTATTCCAGCGGCCTGTTCCCGTGGGCAGCGGCGGTATCGACCGCACATGGGTTATTCCAGCGGCCTGTTCCCGTGGGCAGCGGCGGTATCGACCGCACATGGGTTATTCCAGCGGCCTGTTCCCGTGGGCAGCGCCGGTATCGACCGCACATGAGTTATTCCAGCGGCCTGTTCCCGTGGGCAGCGGCGGTATCGACCGCACATGGGTTATTCCAGCGGCCTGTTCCCGTGGGCAGCGCCGGTATCGACCGCACATGGGTTATTCCAGCGGCCTGTTCCCGTGGGCAGCGGCGGTATCGACCGCACATGGGTTATTCAGCGGCCTGTTCCCGTGGGCAGCGCCGGTATCGACCGCACATGGGTTATTCCAGCGGCCTGTTCCCGTGGGCAGCGGCGGTATCGACCGCACATGGGTTATTCCAGCGGCCTGTTCCCGTGGGCAGCGCCGGTATCGACCGCACATGGGTTATTCCAGCGGCCTGTTCCCGTGGGCAGCGCCGGTATTGACCGCACATGGGTTATTCAGCGGCCTGTTCCCGTGGGCAGCGGCGGTATCGACCGCACATGGGTTATTCCAGCGGCCTGTTCCCGTGGGCAGCGGCGGTATCGACCGCACATGGGTTATTCCAGCGGCCTGTTCCCGTGGGCAGCGGCGGTATCGACCGCACATGGGTTATTCAGCGGCCTGTTCCCGTGGGCAGCGCCGGTATCGACCGCACATGGGTTATTCCAGCGGCCTGTTCCCGTGGGCAGCGCCGGTATCGACCGCACATGGGTTATTCCAGCGGCCTGTTCCCGTGGGCAGCGCCGGTATCGACCGCACATGGGTTATTCCAGCGGCCTGTTCCCGTGGGCAGCGGCGGTATCGACCGCACATGGGTTATTCCAGCGGCCTGTTCCCGTGGGCAGCGCCGGTATCGACCGCACATGGGTTATTCCAGCGGCCTGTTCCCGTGGGCAGCGCCGGTATTGACCGCACATGGGTTATTCAGCGGCCTGTTCCCGTGGGCAGCGGCGGTATCGACCGCACATGGGTTATTCCAGCGGCCTGTTCCCGTGGGCAGCGGCGGTATCGACCGCACATGGGTTATTCCAGCGGCCTGTTCCCGTGGGCAGCGGCGGTATCGACCGCACATGGGTTATTCCAGCGGCCTGTTCCCGTGGGCAGCGGCGGTATCGACCGCACATGGGTTATTCCAGCGGCCTGTTCCCGTGGGCAGCGCCGGTATCGACCGCACATGAGTTATTCCAGCGGCCTGTTCCCGTGGGCAGCGGCGGTATCGACCGCACATGGGTTATTCCAGCGGCCTGTTCCCGTGGGCAGCGCCGGTATCGACCGCACATGGGTTATTCCAGCGGCCTGTTCCCGTGGGCAGCGGCGGTATCGACCGCACATGGGTTATTCAGCGGCCTGTTCCCGTGGGCAGCGGCGGTATCGACCGCACATGGGTTATTCAGCGGCCTGTTCCCGTGGGCAGCGGCGGTATCGACCGCACATGGGTTATTCCAGCGGCCTGTTCCCGTGGGCAGCGCCGGTATCGACCGCACATGGGTTATTCCAGCGGCCTGTTCCCGTGGGCAGCGCCGGTATCGACCGCACATGGGTTATTCCAGCGGCCTGTTCCCGTGGGCAGCGGCGGTATCGACCGCACATGGGTTATTCAGCGGCCTGTTCCCGTGGGCAGCGGCGGTATCGACCGCACATGGGTTATTCCAGCGGCCTGTTCCCGTGGGCAGCGCCGGTATCGACCGCACATGGGTTATTTTAGCGGCCTGTTCCCGTGGGCAGCGGCGGTATCGACCGCACATGGGTTATTCCAGCGGCCTGTTCCCGTGGGCAGCGGCGGTATCGACCGCACATGGGTTATTCCAGCGGCCTGTTCAGCGGCCTGTTCCCGTGGGCAGCGGCGGTATCGACCGCACATGGGTTATTCCAGCGGCCTGTTCCCGTGGGCAGCGGCGGTATCGGCCGCACATGGGTTATTCAGCGGCCTGTTCCCGTGGGCAGCGCCGGTATCGACCGCACATGGGTTATTCAGCGGCCTGTTCCCGTGGGCAGCGGCGGTATCGACCGCACATGGGTTATTCCAGCGGCCTGTTCCCGTGGGCAGCGCCGGTATCGACCGCACATGGGTTATTCCAGCGGCCTGTTCCCGTGGGCAGCGGCGGTATCGACCGCACATGGGTTATTCAGCGGCCTGTTCCCGTGGGCAGCGGCGGTATCGACCGCACATGGGTTATTCAGCGGCCTGTTCCCGTGGGCAGCGGCGGTATCGACCGCACATGGGTTATTCCAGCGGCCTGTTCCCGTGGGCAGCGCCGGTATCGACCGCACATGGGTTATTCAGCGGCCTGTTCCCGTGGGCAGCGGCGGTATCGACCACACATGGGTTATTCCAGCGGCCTGTTCCCGTGGGCAGCGCCGGTATCGACCGCACATGGGTTATTCCAGCGGCCTGTTCCCGTGGGCAGCGGCGGTATCGACCGCACATGGGTTATTCCAGCGGCCTGTTCCCGTGGGCAGCGCCGGTATCGACCGCACATGGGTTATTCCAGCGGCCTGTTCCCGTGGGCAGCGGCGGTATCGACCGCACATGGGTTATTCCAGCGGCCTGTTCCCGTGGGCAGCGGCGGTATCGACCGCACATGGGTTATTCCAGCGGCCTGTTCCCGTGGGCAGCGGCGGTATCGACTGCACATGGGTTATTCCAGCGGCCTGTTCCTGTGGGCAGCGCCGGTATCGACCGCACATGGGTTATTCCAGCGGCCTGTTCCCGTGGGCAGCGCCGGTATCGACCGCACATGGGTTATTCCAGCGGCCTGTTCCCGTGGGCAGCGGCGGTATCGACCGCACATGGGTTATTCCAGCGGCCTGTTCCCGTGGGCAGCGGCGGTATCGACCGCACATGGGTTATTCCAGCGGCCTGTTCCCGTGGGCAGCGGCGGTATCGACCGCACATGGGTTATTCCAGCGGCCTGTTCCCGTGGGCCCCGGAAGTGACAGAAACACGACCGGCCCTGGCCCGACAGTGGAGACGCGGCTATGGAGACAGGGGAGGGATCTGTGTTCGGGCCACACACACACACACACATCAGATTATTGGCGAGTGTGAACTGGTGAAGCTGCTTGTGGCTGGAGTCTGGTTAGGACGCGTGTCTGAAACACATCGGGCCTGTGCTGGCGTTTCCCATAATGCAGTTGTGTGTGTGTGTGTGTGTGTGCAGGACGTGCAGTGTGTTCAGGATGGTGTGAGCGAGTTGAACAGCTCTCTGCTGCTCCATCAATCCTGGTGCCGTGACCAGATCCAGAGTGTCCACTTCATGCTGTCCAACCTGAGCCGCTGGGTGTCTGTGCTGGAGTCAGGAGACACGGTGAGAACACACACACACACACACACACTGTCCAACCTGAGCCGCTGGAGTCAGGAGACACGGTGAGAACACACACACACACACACACACACACATACTGTTCAACCTGAGCCGCTGGAGTCAGGAGACACGTTGAGCGCACACACACACACACACACACACTGTCCAACCTGAGCCGCTGGGTGTCTGTGCTGGAGTCAGGAGACACGGTGAGAACACACACACACACACACACACACACTGTCCAACCTGAGCCGCTGGAGTCAGGAGACACGGTGAGAACACACACACACACACACACACACACACACTGTTCAACCTGAGCCGCTGGAGTCAGGAGACACGTTGAGCGCACACACACACACACACACACACACACACACTGTCCAACCTGAGCCGCTGGGTGTCTGTGCTGGAGTCAGGAGACACGGTGAGAACACACACACACACACACACACTGTCCAACCTGAGCCGCTGGAGTCAGGAGACACGGTGAGAACACACACACACACACACACACACACACACTGTTCAACCTGAGCCGCTGGGTGTCTGTGCTGGAGTCAGGAGACACGGTGAGAACACATACACACACACACACACTGTCCAACCTGAGCAGCTGGAGTCAGGAGACACGTTGAGCACACACACACACACACACACTGTCCAACCTGAGCCGCTGGAGTCAGGAGACACGTTGAGCGCACACACACACACACTGTCCAACCTGAGCCGCTGGAGTCAGGAGACATGTTGAGCACACACACACACACACTGTCCAACCTGAGCCGCTGGAGTCAGGAGACACGTTGAGCGCACACACACACACACTGTCCAACCTGAGCCGCTGGAGTCAGGAGACATGTTGAGCACACACACACTGTCCAACCTGAGCCGCTGGAGTCAGGAGACACGTTGAGCGCACACACACACACACTGTCCAACCTGAGCCGCTGGAGTCAGGAGACACGTTGAGCACACACACACACACACACACTGTCCAACCTGAGCCGCTGGAGTCAGGAGACTTGTTGAGCACACACACACACACACTGTCCAACCTGAGCCGCTGGAGTCAGGAGACACGTTGAGCGCACACACACACACACTGTCCAACCTGAGCCGCTGGAGTCAGGAGACATGTTGAGCACACACACACACACACACTGTCCAACCTGAGCCGCTGGAGTCAGGAGACACGTTGAGCGCACACACACACACACTGTCCAACCTGAGCCGCTGGAGTCAGGAGACACGTTGAGCACACACACACACACACTGTCCAACCTGAGCCGCTGGAGTCAGGAGACACGTTGAGCACACACTAGGCCTGTAGCGGTGCGTCGACGATTCAACGTCAATTTCGTCTACGTCATATTTGTTATTTATTTTTCACCGTTGCTGGAGGTACAGCTCGCCACCATAGACAGTAAAAGAAGGACAGGCGGAGGGCGGTGAGCGTGCTCGGGAGATTTATCAGCCTTTTAAGAGGACCAGATCTGAGGTGTGTCATATGTTGGTTTTTATAAAAGTCCTGAGGGAACCGTAATCGAGGATGGTCTCCCGTCTGCAGAACATGCACAGAAACAGTCACTGCAATATAAACACTCAAATCTGCTGATCGTGACCGTCACACACTGTTGTTGTATAGCAGCGAACACAAGGCAGTTAACTTTAAACTCAATACCAAAACTACGTCTGGGAAATAATTGGGCACAAAATGTTATTTTGAGTTGAAATATTTTCTCACTCGATATAAACATGAAGCTTCCGCGAAGAAAAGTTTGCAGCAAGTGGATCTGAGCCAAAGACCAACGAACATGTTCAAAGGCGATTAAGAGTGACATTTGAGAGATGATAATGTATATATTTATTGTAACTTACACTTATTATACAGATTTTTTTTTTTTTTACCACATAATTACGGGGACATATTGAATTGAGATTAATGTTTTAAATCTTACCTGTTAAATCCATTTTTTACAGCATACAAAACTCGTCCAGACAAGATGATCACAACAATATGATCAAACTCTGGAAACAATAAATCATCTCTGATTTAATTTTCAATACAATCAAAACGGAGACGCACGAGTCAAGACGGCAAGTTGTATTTGAAATGTTGAATGAATGTATGAGAGCGCGTCATAAACGGATGCGTTGTGTTATTATGCGTTGCTATTGACGACAGTCATTATAAGGAAGGAAATGCCACGGAATATAAACTTGCTCTAAAAAGTGCATCGAGCTGCTTGTTTTATTTGTTGTTTGTTAATTTTCAAATATAAAATTTTTTGAAATGTTACAAATACATAACAATAGATTAGTGGACTAATCGATAAAATAATCGCCAGACAAATCGTTTAATTAATAATCGTTTACCCCAGCCCTAACACACACACACACCCACACACACCCACACACACTGTCTCAGCCGCTGGGTGTCTGCTGGAGTCAGGAGACACGGTGAGCACACACACACACATTAACATCGATCTAATTGTTTTGATATATTTTCTGAATCTAAAAAATGATATACTATCAATATGATATTACTGTAGAAATGTACCAAATTGATATCTGTTTTATTTAAGTTGAACAGTTTTGAAAAGAGCATGTTAGATTAGCATGTTAGCAGGCCTAAAGTTAACACTTGCGAGTACAAATCTGTGTTTATCTAGAATTTGCTGAAGTTATCATAGATTGTTTTTGTTTAACATCAAGTGACAATTTAATGAGTGAATTTTGTGTGAAACATCCCTATTGCTATTACAGTTTTGTTTGTTTTGGGTTTTTTTCTTTTCACAATCGCTTGGACACTTTTCTCAATACTTTCAAAACTCTTCACTCAGTTATTAACCAACCTTAAGCTTCACGGCAGTTCATTTCACATTCAAAACACAGTAAAACTACCAAAACACATTCATTCATGTCTCAAATGAAGTCTTTCTTCCAGAACACTAGCAAAGGCTTCACCCAACACACACCCTTAGTCACTCATAAACCCAGGAACAGGATGATCCCTGCGGTTCAGCTCACGCCTCTCCTCTTCTCCCAGCAGCCCACAGCCCCGGCCGGCCAGCAGCTCCAGAGCCCCGCAGACGCAGGTGTGTACCGCCCCACACACTCACACTGACACGCGCACAGACCCCATCACCAGTGTGTGTGTTTCAGGTGCCCCCCCGCCCCGCCGGCCCCGGGCTCCGTCCCCCAGACGCTTCAGAAGAGGACCGGCCTCCCGCAGGACCGTGACCTTCCCCGGGACAGGTGCCTGTCTAACCTGATCATGTTGCCGTAGTAACGGTGTTACTGTACGCTTCACTAAAGTCCACTGAAGGAGTGACACTGCGTAAAATATACTAAACTCTTCCAGCTTACAGATACCAGGGTTTATGCGCTCAGGAAAAACATGGAAAATCATGCAATTTTAAAATGGAATGAATTTTCAGGCCTGGAAAAGTTAAATAAATAAATCCAGAAAGTCATTGAAATTGGTTTCAAGTCCCCCTGTAGTCAATCATTTTATCCATTAAAACTCATCTTTGATCACCAAAATGACCCAGGTTCCTAACCGACGACGAAGACTTGACAGAGCAGCCTTCAAGTGTTAGACAGTATTCTAGGTTATTACGTGTGGACGTTTTTTATCCAATAATCAGAATCTCTGTTTTTTCGAATTCAGTAGTAGAAAATTACTAGTCATCCAATTTTTTATATCAGCTATGCATTCCGTTAATTTTGTGAATTGGTAAGTTTCGTTCGGTTTTGAAGAAATATAGAGCTGAGTATCATCGACATAACAGTGAAAGCTAATTCCATATTTCCTAATGATATATCCTAATGGCAGCATGTACAGAGTGAACAGCAGCGGCCCCAGAATGAATGATATTAAGAAGAGGATCTATGACATCTGGAAGCATCTCTTTCAGTAGCTTAGTCCGTATAGGGTCTAACATACAAGTTGTTGATTTTAGATGAATTAACGAGTTTAGAAAATTCTTCCCTCTCCTATAGCAACAAATTAATCAAATTTTTCCTCAGTGAGCCTACAATGCACTCCCTGGTTTTCTCTAATATTATCAGTCTTGTAAGTGAAGAAGTCATTGCTGCTTGGAAACTTCAGAAGTAGAAGCTTTATTTCTCGTTAATTTAATCACTGTATCAAATTAATACCTAGGGTTGTGTTTGCTTTTCTAAGAGAGTTGAAAAATAAGCAGATCTAGTAGCTTTTAAGGCCTTTCTGTACGCAATAACACTTTCCTTCCACGAAATGCGAAATACCTTTCTTTTTTTTTCAGATGTGCTCCATTTTTCTGGCCGTTTCATGTCTATTTACACTTTAATGCATTTAAGTGAAACTATCAAGCTTTATATCAAAAATAATTTCTAGCGATACAGGTACACTGTTGATAAATACAGATCTATCTTTTCATTAAGTTTAGTTAAGATATGCTGCGGTAAATTTGCACATGGATCTTTATTCGCGTGTATACATAGTATGGTAGGTCATGAATATTTGCCTCAAACGTTTATTGGTAAAAATGTGTATGAACCCTGATATATGTTTGTTTTTTAACCCAACCTATCTCATGATTCCCCTCAGAATCTATAGATATGAGAGTGTTTTTAAGTCAATATATATATGTTTGGCACACCCTGCTTACGCGTCTGAATGCTTGTGCTGTCAGATGTGGAGCAGCTGCTGTCTCCAGGCCTGCAGGAGGAGTTGGGGTCGGACCGCCAGAGGTCAGAGGTCAGCCGCCACTGAGGGTCCACCCACTGGCTCTCACACACTCCTCTCGGATAAGAGCGAGTCAGTCCTGTCGGGACCAGATCCAGAGAGGATGAAGCCCAGTGTACAGGAGCATGAAGATCTTCGCATTCACCCTGAACCTCATTCCTCTGCTGCCAAACCCGCGCTAGTGTTCGCTGAGCTGCTGATGTACATGCGTCTGTGTTCCAGAACACGCAGGACATTAGTGTATCGCTGTCAAGACATTCACCAAAACCGCAGAAGATGCATTCAGGAGCTTCAGTGAGATTCACTCTCATAGTTAAACATGTATCTCTGGACGAACGGAGGGCAAATGAAGATTGTTTTAAACTACATTACTGTCAGATCTAGCAATACTATGATCCATTTGATTGCTTTTAGGGGATGTAATCACATATTTATGATAATATAATGCAATGCACTCAGCTACTTGTCTTTGATCAGATGTAGGTTTTAATTTTAAGTTAATTCAGCTGTGTGTGTGTGTGTGTGTGTGTGTGTGTGTGTGTCTCTCTCTCTCTCTCTCTGGTTTCTCCTGCACTGATTTTGTATGAGTGTGTGTGTCTCATTCTCTAATTTTTCCTTTACTCTGAGTGTGTGTGTGTGTCTGCAGACTGAAGGCCTTGCAGACACTGCTCTAGTTTTGTTCTGCTGCTGACTCTTGAAAATAATGTCTCTCAGACTCTGCTCTCTAAAACCAGATGAAGTGTAAATATTGTAGAATTGAGTCGGAGTAACGTAAGCAGTAGGAATGATGAAACGGTGAGTTTGCATGTTCTCTGTAATGTAACCTGAATAAAGGCTGATTTTACTGAAGCGTGTGCGTCTGTCTCGTGTGGAGATCTCGAAAGATGGCGTTCGTAATGTAACGTTAAGAAATGGTAATCGTGCCATTCCATATCAAAAACACACTGTTCCTTGCACGTTCGACTGAACTGGGGAGGGTCACAGCACTCACACTGTTGTCCTATGGTTTCACTGCTTCTATTGCTCTCCTCAGGTGTAAGGCTCTTTGGATAAAAGCGTCTGATAAATCTTTAAATGTAGCTAACGCTGATTCTGTCATGCTTCAGCCGCACTGCTTAGGGGTTTCCACTTGCTTTTACCGTGTTTCTTTGATGAAAAGAAATGGATGTTAAGCCACGTGACGGAGATAAAACCCTGATAATTGAAAACTAGTTCACACTATCATAACATTCAGTGTTTCCTTTAGGATTTTTTTTAGCAGTGGGGGCATGTCTGTCCAAACAACAACGGTGTGTTCTCACTTTTCTCCGACATGCCCGCTCGCGGTGTGAAGCGCGTATCCGCGCTGTTCTCCGAAATGCACTTTAACAATTACTGCTGATAGATGGCTTTGGTACAGCCCTATATTCTGATACCGTGGCGGCAGAAATGTTGCCGTGGGGGGCCGCCATTACCCAATCAACATAGAGGAAACACTGACATTGTGTATCACAGGAGAAAAGTGTTAAAGGGGTCATGACATGAGAAACCAAATTTGCCTTGATCTTTTGGTATATAAGAGATCTTTGTACTATTAAAACTCCTGCAAGTTTGATAGCTTAAGATGTCCTCCCCATTATAAACAAAGCATTTATTTAATCAAGCTCTAAATACAGCTCGTTCTGGATCCATGGTATGAAGTGACGTCACGGTAAGAAGTGACGTACCAGTCGTTTGCATATGACCGCCTCCAGCGCAGGACAACTACGCCTCATTTCGCATCATCGCATGCGTTGTCGTGCAGCGAGTGGCTCTGTTTACAAGATGACTGTGATGCCACACAGATGTGCTGTTCCTGCTGTGGACAAACAACATGTTTGAATACGCTGCAGAACGATCCAGACGTCAGGGAAAGCAGTGGATGCAGTTTATTTGCAGCATATGCAGCGCGCCAAAGCTTTATTTGAACGGTGAGTGATCAGATGAGTGTGACAGGGCATGTTACTGAAAGAACAAGCAGAGAGAGAGAGAGAGAGAGAGAGAGAGAGAGAGAGAGAGAGAGAGAGAGAGAGAGAGAGAGAGAGCGAGCCCCGGCCGCGGCCTTCAAACTCTCTCTCTCTCTCTCTCTCTCTCTCTCTCTCTCTCTCTCTCTCATATGAATCAAAATCAATTGAGAATTGACACGATGGTAAAAGATTGGAAGACCGAAGTTTCACGTGGTGGAGCATTGTGTAGTCTACATGTGATACAAAATGATTAACGTTCATAATGTATGCATAAGCAGCACTGACGTTAGCCAATCATAACAGTGGGTGTTAACACTGAAGTCTTAAAGGGGAAACACCCCAAAACAGACTGTTTGAATCAGAGGTGAGAAAAGGTCATAAATCACTACATTTTTAATTTATTTTTGTACAAAAAACTATAGTAATACTATAATTGCACCTAAGGGAACATAAAACAAAACATAAAACCATGTCATGACCCCTTTAACAGTCAGATGGATATAAATTTAATGGTATTAATAAACAACAGAACTTGCTTTTTCAAACTTTTTATACTTTTAATAATAAATCAAAGTGATGAGATATCAGCCCAATATTATCACCTCTTCATTCCTGCCCACCCGGTCTGATATTAATATTCAGAGAACGAACATACGCATAAAACCGTGTGTGCGCCTCTCTTCCAGAAGTGAACTCTATAAAATGATCTTGAAATTGTTCTCGGCTGAATGGTTTCAGATCTATGTCATCATTCACTGCACACCAGAACTCTTAACTGCGTGATTGTTTATATGGAGAATCTGAGAAATCAAACATGTACAACTCATGTGAAGCAGCGGGAGTCAGTCTCTGTACACACACACATGAGCTCAAGCGAGCGCTCCTTTGGCCCTCCAGTCCTGCGCCAGCACGTGCATCAGCTCCTCCTCTTCCTCTTCTTCCTCCTCCTCCTCCTCGCCCCCGCCGGCCGGCCTCGCCTCGCCTCTCTGCAGTCTGGCTCTGCTCAGCGCGCTCCTCACCGCCTCCTGCCGGGCCCGCAGGACCTCCACGCGCCGGAAGCACAGCATCTGCTGGTCGATCTCGTGGATCTGCCGCTCCAGCCGGCCCTCCTCGTCGTCTTCGGCCACGATGGCGTCGGACGCGCTGTTGACCTGCCGCATCTCCTTCTGGAACTCCTCCCACTCGCGGTCCATGTGGTCTCGGGGCGTGTCCACGTTACGCACCTTGGCGTCGCGCACCGGGTCGTCGAAGAAGCCCTCGGGCAGAGCCTCGGCCGGGCCGTCCTTCCTCTCGTCCCCGTCCTCGGCCTGAGACACGGAGCCGGAGTGAGGCACGGAGCCGGAGTGAGGCACGGAGCCGGAGTGAGGCACGGAGCCGGCCTGAGACACGGAGCCGGAGTGAGGCACGGAGCCGGCCTGAGACTCGGAGACGCTGCTGCTGTCGAAGAAGTCCGCGGGGAGACCGGCGTTCGGGACCGGCTCTCCAGCTGGAGCTGCACTGCTGCCCTCTTCCTCACCATCATCATCATCGTCGTAGTGTCCAGCGAGGAGCACGAGACCTGCTGACTGACCTGAAGATATGGCCGTCTGCTGCTGCTGTCCTGCGCACACACACACACACACACACACACACACACACACACACAGGTTATTTACTGAACACCAGTCTGACACACACACTAATGTTTGGAAGAGAAGCTGCGTGTTGCACGTAGGGCTGGGTATCGTAACAAAATTTTCGATACCGATACCTTGACTTCGATACCTGAACAATACCTGAACGATACCTTTTTCGGTAACAATTTTAGGAAATCCGTTTTAACAATATTACATTACCTTTTTTTCAGTTTGTTGACTTTTTTTACACTAGCATTGGTGCTTTTTTACAGACTCAAAATATTAAAATGGTAAATGGACTGCATTTATATAGCGCTTTCACAGACCCACTGGGCCACCAAAGCGCTTTACATTTTGCCTCGCATTCACCCATTCACACACTCATTCCTTGTGTCAGCCATACAAGGCGCCATCCAGCTCGTCGGGAGCAGCTGGGGTTAGGTGTCTTGCTCATGGACACCTCGACACTTGGTCAGGTGGAACCGAGGATTGAACCACCAACCTTCCGGTTTGTAGACAACCCACATGAACCACTGAGCCACTGCCATGTATTCTTTACTTCAATGAGCTCATTGTTTCTGCCTTAATGCATTGTTTAACAATGAAAATGAATTGAAATGCATTACACACAGTCACTCACCTCTAACAGATCACTCTAAATTGTAATTTAGACACATGCATTTTCTGTAAAGCTGCTTTGAAACGATATGTTTTGTGAAAAATGCTATACAAATAAATGTGAATTGAATTAAATATAGGCTACTGGGGTGCGAAGTATACCTCGCGCTCAAAAAAAAAAAAAAAAAAAAAACACAAAGCTTGCCGCACAGCAGTGGCGAAAGTGTCGGGAAAAAATAGCAAGGATATATTTAAACTTTTTATTAATAAACAAGTGTTTACTGATTGTGTTGTCTGCAAAGATGAATATGGCGATGTTGACTCGATCGTCATTCCTGCAGTAGTGAACACGGACGCGCGCCTATGGATTACATAATCAAACTCTTTATTTCTAATTGTTTCGTTTAGAAGTAGACATTTTAACCTATATTTAAGTATATGCCTATTTCTCGTGTCTGTGAGTCAAGTGTCCTATACGCTTAATGTTAGTTTCGGTTCATTTCGGTTCATTTGTGTTTCAAGTTCTTAGTCGAAGATGGAAAAACACAAAGTGTTGCCGGTCTTGGCAGCGATTATCTTGTCGAAAATATTGGATTGCGTGCTTCTGGCATCGAGTGTGGTACACAGGTAGGTGCACTGTTGATCTTTTCCACATATTTTCTATCTATCTGGGTTGGGACACACACACACACACACTACAGCCTCACGTGCGACGAGCCACGTCTCTCTGGGCAACTGCGTAAACTAACGTTAGTGTTTTTCCGCCACAGCCAATCATGCTGCATGCTTATTCATTGTTTCACTGACGTTGACTAGATTAACCCCTTAGGTATCGAAATGTGGTACAGATAAACAAGACATGTTTCGATACTCGGTAGTATCGAGACTAGGGATGGGCATTTTTCAAAAATATTGCATTCGAATATTCGGGCTCATAAAAATCGAATATTCGAATATTCGTTTAGCCTATTTAAATGACCTTTAACGAAAAAGACGTTATTTTTTAAGTGAAGTTTTTTTTAAAGTTTTTGTCACCATTTCTTAACAAGCTTACGATTAGGCAAAATACACAACAAGCTTACAATATATGTTAAAGTTTTCTTTTAGTTGAAAACATTAACAGTTGGCCTATGTGTAAACAAAATATAAAGAACAAAAGGATTTAAGCTCAAGCAGCGCGAGCGGGAAAAAAACGCCTAATAAAGCAGAGTAGCATCTAACGTTACTGCGCCAGATATCGAACAGAACGTACACGTACACTCGAGTCAGCATGATTATCGTGTTTATATTGTTTCACGTTTATGTCAAGTTTATGTTTATGCTGACGTAGCCTACGTTTATGCTGAAAGGCAAGCTGACTTTTATGCTCGAGTGAGAAAACGCGCAGCACTGACAGATTCAGTGACACAAAGATAACGGCCACGGTGTTCTAAGTTTCTAGCAGCACTTTGCGTTTTCTGTTCTTAAACATGTCTCCCTCAATGAAACTTAAGGGAAGTATGTCTAAAAAATAATAATTTTGCTATTAGATAAGTTATCATCTCGGATCACTCGCGCTACAGCTGCGCTTACCTGCAGACTGCAGTCGTAATGCAGTGATGGACAGCTGTCTTTCCTCAGTCGCCTGCTGTTTGGATTTCATGTGATTTCTCTTTGTGTTGATGATATTATAACTCAGATTAATTAATTCATTTGATCAAAAGTAATTCCATTCTGTAAAATCATTTAGTAACATAATTTTGAACTAGTCTAATTCCAAACTTCGCGAGGCAGACGACGACATTCTGTGATCAAATACAAACAACTTGTTAAACACGCGCCACAGCGCCACCCAGAGGATTTAATTATAACTGCGAGTTAGTGCTTGGGATTTATCAGGGATTCACTGCATTTACGTCCAGCAAAGCATTTAGGCTACGGCTTCATAAATTCGATACAATTCGAATAGTATTTTATTTTTCGAATAATAATTACAGATCGAATATTCGAAAATTCGAATATTCGTGCACATCCCTAATCGAGACCATTCGGTCGGTACCTAAAAAGTATCGAACTCGATACCCAGCCCTAGTTGCACGTCCCTTAAGAGGAGTGATGTCACGTAATACGCAATTACGCTGAAAAGGTCACGCTTCTGTCCTGACGAAAATGTTGTTTTAGCCTTTTTAATATTAAAACACCCAGGATACGCACACGAAATGGGCATTTAAACGATAAACTGACACAAAGACATTTGAATATGTGTATATGATCCTCCTTCCTCACATTCGTAAACACTGACTCGGTACTTCCGCCGACGCGTGACCTTTTCAACGTAACTGCGTATTACGTGAGTCACGAACGATCATCACAGAACAGAGCAAGGCGAGCATTTGTGCTTATAAAACTTCAACTTTTTTATTTATTTGTGAAATGCCGATGGTTTGTCTAGATAAGACCCTTATTCATCGTCTGGTGTCGTTTAAAGCCCTTTGAAGCTGCACTGAAACTGTCATTTGGACCTTGAACCGTTTGGGTCCTGTTGAAGTCCATTATATGGAGAAAAATCCTGGAATCTTTTCATCAAAAACCTTAATTTCTTTTCTACTGAAAAAAGAAAGACATGGACATCTTGGATGACATGGGGGGAGGAAACTATCAGCAAAAGTTTTTTTAAAAGTGAACTAATCCTTTAAGCTACATGCTGTACGTCCATAAAGCTTTGAATGTAAACAACAAATATGTATAAACTGCATATAAATACAATAAAGTAAATCAATAAAATGTTCTGTATGGTGGAGATGGGCAACATTAAATGCGGTTGTCCTTGTGTGTAGCGGTTAGCAGGAGCCGTGCCCTTACATGCGTTGACTGCGAGTGGCATTAGCAGACGGTCAACATGACATCATGACTTTGCGTAAACATAACACGCCACATGATTTGAAAGTGGCGTGTATCTATACGCATTTTCAGCTATGTCCACGCCAAAATGAACCGTCATCTTTTGCATGTATGTGTACGCTGTTAAATGTCCGAGTGATTCCGCATGTATGTGTACGTCGTTAAATGTCCGAGCGAAACGAAGCAAAATTAATATCTACATCCGAGGAGAGATTTTTTTTTCCCTAGGATGGTAGGGGAAGAGTCATAAATGCTATTAACCTCAGTGACGGGTAGGTTTAGGGACGTCGTTGGGGTCGGTCATATATAATTATATATACAGTAATGTAACGTTAAGTCAACGGCGTTGATAAACACGCTGAAAAGTGATTATGCGTGTTGATAGCACGCCAAAAATGGAAATACGAATTGGCGTGTCATACATACGCCATTTCATGAGATCAGTCTGAGACGGTGAAATGTGGCGAATATGAAGCCAACACTTCCTTGACTGCGCGCTCACACCGGCGCTCGCCCCTACACATGCACGGTCAAACACAACTGCAGGTTTTAATGTTGAGCTTTTTCTTTTCAACAGGCTCAGGAGGGAGAATGCCAGTAACGTGAATGCGTTCATATAGACTCCTGTCTGTATGCTATAGAGTTTTCCTCCTATAGAGGCTATCATTACCACAGCGTGAATCAAATGAGATCGACTCAGAAGCGAGTCATGAAGGCACGCGGGTCACCTGATCCACACACACATCTTCATTGTTGCATGCACACATTATGATACACTAATACAAAAGAAAACATGTGTATTCATAAAAATGTCTCTATTTGTACACATTGCTACACATTCATTCAATTTTGAATTTTGTACATGCAAGTTGAAAGGCGTGGATAAAACATCTCTGCAACATGTATCAAGTTCATTGATAATTGTGCTTGTAGGTATTAATAATTTTGATACTATATTCATACCATATAACTACGCCTATTTCAATTTATTAATTTTATACTTTTTTTGTGCAGGGACCAGAGAACATTTCCACCGCTGTAGAAAAACCCCTTAGCGTTGAGCCCTGTGATGGTGTTGTTGTTGTGATGGTGTTTAGATTGTGATGGTGTTTATAATAATGTGATGGTGTTGTTGTTGTGATGGTGTTGTGATGGTGTTTAGATTGTGATGGTGTTTATAATAATGTGATGGTGTTGTTGTTGTTGTTGTAATGGTGTTTATAATGTGATGGTGGTGTTGTTGTTGTAATGGTGTTTATAATGTGATTGTGTTGTGTTGTTGTGATGGTGTTTATAATGTGATGTGTTGTTGTAATGGTGTTTATAATGTGATTGTGTTGTTGTGATGGTGTTGTGTTGTTGTGATGGTGTTTATAATGTGATGGTGGTGTTGATGTTGTAATGGTATTTATAATGTGATTGTGTTGTTGTGATGGTGTTTATAATGTGATGTGTTGTTGTGATGGTGTTTATAATGTGATGGTGTTGTTGTTTATAATGTGATGTATTGTTGTGATGGTGTTTAGCCTATAATGTGATGTGTTGTTGTTTATAATGTGATGTATTGTTGTGATGTTGTTTATAATGTGGTGTTGTTGTGATGGTGTTTATAATGTGATGTGTTGTTTATAATGTGATGTATTGTTGTGTGATGGTGTTTATCATGTGATGTGTTGTTGTTTATAATGTGATGTGTTGTTGTGATGGTGTTTATAATGTGATGGCGTTTATAATGTGATGTGTTGTTGTGATGGTGTTTATAATGTGATGTGTTGTTTATAATGTGATGTATTGTTGTGTGATGGTGTTTATAATGTGATGGTGTTTATAATGTGATGTGTTGTTGTGATGGTGTTTATAATGTGATGGCGTTTATAATGTGATGTGTTGTTGTGATGGTGTTTATAATGTGTTGTTTATAATGTGATGTGTTGTTGTGATGGTGTTTATAATGTGATGTGTTGTTTATAATGTGATGTATTGTTGTGTGATGGTGTTTATAGTGTGATGGTGTTTATAATGTGATGTATTGTTGTGATGGTGTTTATAATGTGATGTGTTGTTGTGATGGTGTTTATAATGTGATGTGTTGTTGTGATGGTGTTTATAATGTGATGTGTTGTTGTGATGGTGTTTATAATGTGATGTGTTGTTTATAATGTGATGTATTGTTGTTGTGATGGTGTTTATAATGTGATGTGTTGTTGTTTATAATGTGATGTATTGTTGTGATGGTGTTTATAATGTGATGGTGTTTATAATGTGATGTGTTGTTTATAATGTGATGTATTGTTTATAATGTGATGGTGTTTATAATGTGATGGTGTTTATAATGTGATGTGTTGTTTATAATGTGATGTATTGTTGTTGTGATGGTGTTTATAATGTGATGTGTTGTTGTTTATAATGTGATGTATTGTTGTGATGGTGTTTATAATGTGATGGTGTTTATAATGTGATGGTGTTTATAATGTGATGTGTTGTTGTGATGGTGTTTATAATGTGATGGTGTTTATAATGTGATGTGTTGTTGTGATGGTGTTTATAATGTGATGGTGTTTATAATGTGATGGTGTTTATAATGTGATGTGTTGTTGTGATGGTGTTTATAATGTGATGGTGTTTATAATGTGATGGTGTTTATAATGTGATGGTGTTTATAATGTGATGTGTTGTTGTGATGGTGTTTATAATGTGATGTGTTGTTGTGATGGTGTTTATAATGTGGTGTTTATAATGTGATGTGTTGTTGTGATGGTGTTTATAATGTGATGGTGTTTATAATGTGATGGTGTTTATAATGTGATGTGTTGTTGTGATGGTGTTTATAATGTGATGTGTTGTTGTTTATAATGTGATGTATTGTTGTGATGGTGTGTCGCACCTGCAGTGACGCGGGTCTTGGCTCTCTTCCCCTCTCCTGACGCTGAACTCGCGGGCTCGGGCGCGCCTCTCTTCAGCGCTGATGATGATGATGATGATGATGATGATGATGATGAAGCCGCGGGTGTTGTTCTGCTCCTCAGCGCTGATGATGATGAAGATGATGATGATGAAGGAGTGCTCTCCCTGTTCTTCAGCTCGCTGACTCGGTCCTTGTGTGTTTTCCCCAGCACATGAGTGTGCCACAGCAGCGCGGACCTCACCGGCGCGTTGCACAGCGCGCAGCTCAGCTGACCCGAACTGCTGTATCGGGCGTGCGGTGACTCCACGCGCTTATCGCGCTCCGTCGAACGCTTCTTCTCCCGCATCAAGCGCCGCAAGTCCTCTTGGTTTACCACCTTCTTCTTCCCCTTCTGTAAGGAAGCCATCTTCGCAGGCTCGTCGCGGGCGGATGACGCGCTTCTCCTGCGGCGCTTGGAGCGCTTCTTCTTCTGTTAGGTTTTATGGCAGTTTACAGTCAAAGTGTATTACCGCCATCTACTGGGCTGAGATGCAATCAATGAATATCATTCACACACACACACACACACACACACACACACACACACACACACACACACACACACACACACACACAAAAAATTAAATCCTATTTGCTAGTTTTGATTCTTTGATTATGTTATCATAGCATAAGTGATGTTTCCTGATCTAACGTTAGTCTCACATAGTAATGTTTCTAACGAAAAGGCTTTTTTGACTGATTCCCCAGGTAGCAAACGTCTGTTGTTGTGTTGGGCCAACGTTGGGTGCTGACGTTGGCCCAACGTAATTTTGGCCAACCATGTTATTGGACGGCCAGCAGACCATTTAACAAATTTAAAAATATAGCCTATTTTAATCATCTGCCAACTTTATAAATACTAAATCTGCAAACTTATAAATAAATAGGCTTTACACTAAAATGGTAAGATTGTGACATGGTCTATTCATTGTTGAATTGCATTAAGAGACAGCACAACAGACAAACTGAATTGGTTATAAAAACGAATCTATTTAGGCCTATTGGTAACAAAATTAACCAAAAAGGAACCAAAAATTTACAAAAAAGGCGGCAAAAAATGCGGAGGAAACTCACAAAAACAAAACAGCTGAAAACTGATCTAATTTGCTGATTCTCTTCCTATTCTGCAGAGATTTTTTGCAGATTTGAAGGGAATTAGAGATTGTGTGTGGCTCTGCTGATGAAGACTGAGCGGAGGAGGAGAAGTAGCAGCATTTACTCCTGTAAAACAACAAACAAACATACAAACAACTTTTTAGACCATTTAAGATGTGTCGTTCTATTTGAATTACACAACCCAAAACAGAAAAAAAGTTGGAAACCAGGAAAGCAGATGAGCTTTTTATTTGCTTTTTATACGCGTTTAATTGTACGTTAAGCATTTTCCTTCCATAGAAAACCAAGAAAGCACTTAATTTACATTTACATTTATTCATTTAGCAGACGCTTTTATCCAAAGCGACTTACGCATGAGAACAATAGAAGCAGTTAAACTAACAATAGGACAAAAATGTGAAAGTGCTATAGCCTATGACACTTCTCAGCTTATTCTAACGCAGTATGTACTTTTTTTTTAGGCTTAATGGACCAACAGTTATAAAGAATAAATAAACATACACAATTTCTTTATACATTATTAATAAAACACAGACAGCAGGTTTATTTGCACTGAACACAAATGTGCTTTCTTTCGTCATATTCTGGGCTCATCTGCTTTCCTGTACATAGTATGCATTATTAGTATGGTGTTTACTGAATTTTGGATCACTGAGTTTGATAATATCATTTTTTTATTTTAAAGGGTACCTATTATGGATTTTTTTAAATTGCCCTTCATGTAGTGTGTAACATAGATCTAAGTGAACGAAAACATCCTGCAAAGTTTTAAACATGAAAGTTCACCGTATACAAAGTTATTGTCTCTCAAAAGTAAGAGTCGACTCTGAGTCGTTGATATGAATCGATAGACGAACGATGCATTTTCTCTAACTTTATGACGTCACTTGTACAAGTTATTTGAATAAGATACGCCCACTCATTGCGCTCGTACTCGTAGAAGCCAGGGAGACGTGAAAACATCATGGCGACGAGACGCTGTGTTCTGAAGTGTGACGCAAAAGCGTAATTTTTTCATCTGCCCAGAGACGAGCATTTGAAGAATCAGTGGATACAGTTCATATATGCAACTATACCACAGATGTATAGTCCGAAGTTATTGCTGTGTTCGCGTCATTTTGAAGATGATTGCTTCACAAACATAAATGCTGTCAAATATGGATTCGCGAGCCGGCTGATATTGAAGGACGGCTCAGTACCGAGTCTATTTGGATCAGCTTCCTCCTCCGAATCACAACCTGTAAGTATTATTAATATTATAAATTGTTGCTTTTATGTTTTATGTATCATGCTCAATAATTATTTTGTGTGTTGTGAACGCACAGCGCAGCTTCTAGGTCTTCAATGTCAATTGTATTGAAATATGTGCAGGGCTCTCAAGTGTCACGCATTGAGCGTGACAGTCACTCATTTCGGTCTTTTGTCACGCTCTCCCGCCACACATTGTATTTCTCACGCTGAAAAACTATTTGTAATATATTTAATATGCCGCAGCGCCCAAAACTCTGGCCGCGCCGCTCTCACTGTGGAACCGGCAGGAATCAAGCGCGTCTCCTCTGGTGTTGTTCGTCTGGTGTTGTTAGCCAATCAGAAAATAGCACTATTGTATCTGGGTAAGATTTATCGCAACAACCAATGACACCCCGTCGGCTCGGTGTCACTCCTTTGGGCTATGGTAGCTAACATATCACCGCAGATTAGCGCCACGCAAAGGCGGGGTTTGGAAAAATGACTCGCTAAATGATTCATATGGGAGTCGGTGAGCAAATCAGGTAAAAATAAATGCATATTATAAGACAACAAAAGTGTTTTTTGTCATTTCATGCTTGTAAAACTGTTGTTGGGGACTCCCAGAACAATATTAGGAACATTTTAAATGCCATAATAGGTGCCCTTTAATATCAGTCTAATGCATTAAGCCATGATAGCATTTCAGACAGAGCTTTTTTTTAATTTTTATATATATTTTTTTTATAGAAATTAAATACAAACATACAAGCATCACAGTTCTTAAACAAATATTATACAACAAACAATAAATAAATACAAAAATGAAATTAATAAATAAAAAAAATAAAAATTATTATATTAAATAGACAGGCTTACAATCTTCCTTATTTATAAAATAAAAAGACTTTCCTATTTTCAATTGAAAAATTTTGAGTATATTTCAGTTATTGACATAGCTTTCTTATTTTTAACCCATTTAAGAGACTCAAAATATATATCAGTTTCAATTTGGAAAAGTTTAAAACATGGCCTTGACTTTGAAAATTTAGCTTTATGAATATGGAACTTGCCCAGTAAAATAAAGAGATTTACAATATTACATAAAGTTCTATCTCTACAATCAAAATATGTAATAATCTGTTTCCCTTCAAGCGTTATTGTATTCTTTGTTTTAAATGTCACATAACTTTCAACATTTTTCCAAAATATAATGCAAAATGAACAACCATAAAAAAGATGAGTTAACGATTCTTGTTCTGTCTTACAAAAACTACAAAGATTATCAACAGGTTTAAATTTTGAAATAAACAAGTTTGTGGGATATATATTATGTAATATTTTCAAATGTAATTCCCTAACTTTGTTTGTGACACAAAATCTAAAAGGAACAAGCCACGCTCTATGCCAATTAATCTCAGAAAAGTGCGAATTCCAGAAAAATTTCCCACGAGGTGTTATTTTCTTTAAATTTAGAAAGCATTTTCTGATATGCTTATTAGTACAATTACTACTCATAACATCCATACAGTTTATATAAAGAGTCAAATTAATACCAGGAACTTCGTTTTGTTTATTATAACTTTTCATTAATTCTAATATACCATTAGGTATAGACTTGAAAACCAAGTTATATTATTTGAACGTTATTGGGAATGCCTTTTCCCTGAGAAAAGATTCATAGTTAAGTAATTGGTTATTACCATCAAAAAGGTCTTTTAAAAAAAATGATATTTCTATCGATCCATTTCTGCAAATAGAGTGACTTGTTCCCTCTAGTGATGCATTCATTATTCCAAACGATGGACTTGTGGAGAGAAGTTGTGAGAATGACACAGCTTCCAGGCCAAAAGTGCTTGTTGATAAAAGTGGGATAGTTTTAGCGCAATCTTGTAATATTATAGTCACATTTTAATAAAAATTTTAGGCCTCCTACACTATTAAAAATGTTGTTGGGGATAAAGTACCATAAGGACTCAGGTGCTCTTAAACATTCCTTCAACCATTTCACCTTAAAGGTATCATTTCAGACAGAGCGTCCCTGAGGACGCGGGTTTTGTGACATCATCGCGTACAATACAAGTCCGATTTCATTGGCTAGGCGCCAACCAATAAAACGACTCCATTTCCGCAACACACCCCACCCCCACCCCCTCTCGCCGCCACAGAGCTGCAAGTGCACAAGTCAGTTTTGCACCTAATATATCGCGAAAAGAGTAGCAAAAGTCAAGGCGCGAAATTTGCACTTGCAGTGACAGATTTGAGAGGTTGCAAGTGCCAGTTTGAAGTTGTACTGCGAATTTGAATGTCAGAAGAAGTGCAAATTTGTGGCAATTTTTTGGAGTGTTTCCCCTCGTCCATAAAGACGTTGGTGTATTTTGTTTATGGTCCCTTCCACACCTGCACTCCTTGTGTAGGTGCACCTGCCACGCATTTTAATCAATGTTTAATCAATCAATTGCCTGGATTTAATAAATAAGAAGTAAATATAGCAGACAATATAATCAGGACTTCTCAGCTGCGCGCTGGAGTATGCTTTAATTTTTATGCAAGATACTTTCTGCTGCTGAAATAACGCATTTGCTGACGCTTATAACATGGAATCGTATTTTTTTCGTTTTGATTATTTATTTATTTTTATAAATGCTGAGCCAAGCTAAGATGAGCCGCACTGAGCCGCACAGAGACAAGGCCACTCTGAACAACACAGAGATGAGGCCACGCTGAGCCACATAGAAAAGGCCATGCTGAGCCACATAAAACGAGGCCACGCTGAGCCACAGAGACGAGGCCACGCTGAGCCTAACTGAGACGAGGCCACGCTGAGCCACACTGAGACGAGGCCAAGCTGAGCCACATAAAAACGAGGCCACGCTGAGCCACATAAAAACGAGGCCACGCTGAGCCACAGAGACGAGGCCACGCTGAGCCACATAGACAAGGCTGCGATGAGCCACACAGAGACGAGGCCACGCTGAGCCACACAGAGACGAGGCCACGCTGAGCCACACTGAGACGAGGCCACGCTGAGCCACACTGAGACGAGGCCACGCTGAGCCACAGAGACAAGGCCACGCTGAGCCACACAGAGACGAGGCCACGCTGAGCCACACATAAACGAGGCCACGCTGAGCCACAGAGACAAGGCCACGCTGAGCCACACAGAGACGAGGCCACGCTGAGCCACAGAGACGAGGCCACGCTGAGCCACAGAGACGAGGCCACGCTGAGCCACAGAGACGAGGCCACGCTGAGCCACACTGAGACGAGGCCACGCTGAGCCACACTGAGACAAGGCCACGCTGAGCCACAGAGACACGGCTACGATGAGCCACACATAAACGAGGCCACGCTGAGCCACACAGAGACAAGGCCACGCTGAGCCACACAGAGACAAGGCCACGCTGAGCCACACAGAGCCACAGAGACACGGCTACGATGAGCCACACATAGACGAGGCCACGCTGAGCCACAGAGACACGGCTATGATGAGCCACACATAGACGAGGCCACGCTGAGCCACACAGAGACGAGGCCACGCTGAGCCACACAGAGCCACGGCTACGATGAGCCACACATAGACGAGGCCACGCTGAGCCACACAGAGACAAGGCCACGCTGAGCCACACAGAGACAAGGCCACGCTGAGCCACACAGAGCCACAGAGACACGGCTACGATGAGCCACACATAGACGAGGCCACGCTGAGCCACAGAGACACGGCTATGATGAGCCACACATAAACGAGGCCACGCTGAGCCACACAGAGACAAGGCCACGCTGAGCCACACAGAGCCACAGAGACACGGCTACGATGAGCCACACAGAGACGAGGCCACGCTGAGCCACACAGAGCCACGGCTACGATGAGCCACACATAAACGAGGCCACGCTGAGCCACACAGAGACAAGGCCACGCTGAGCCACACAGAGACAAGGCCACGCTGTGCCACACAGAGCCACAGAGACACGGCTACGATGAGCCACACATAGACGAGGCCACGCTGAGCCACAGAGACACGGCTATGATGAGCCACACATAGACGAGGCCACGCTGAGCCACACAGAGACGAGGCCACGCTGAGCCACACAGAGACGAGGCCACGCTGAGCCACACAGAGACGAGGCCACGCTGAGCCACACAGAGACGAGGCCACGCTGAGCCACACAGAGCCACAGAGACACGGCTACGATGAGCCACACATAGACGAGGCCATGCTGAGCCACACATAGACGAGGTTTGCTGAGCCGCTAGGCCGCTAATGCTGCGCATGAACGAAACACGCATAGAAAAGCCGCTAGGCTGCGCGAAGCCAGACCCCCAAGGACCGTATTGCCAGCGATAGGCGCAAGGACGAATTATTCAAGCTGAGACTATCGCCAGATAGATAACGCATAACACCACCACCAGTAGTTGCATAGGTATTTACCTGAACCGTTACTGGAGAGCTTGCTGAGCTTCGAGGATGACCATCTGCCATCTCTTAATAGCTGAAGTAGAAATGCCACGATCAGTTGCTGTAGTGGCTGCCCCGATCATGAGGAATGACCAGTATGCTGGGAGGGAGATAGACTGCGGCTTTTGAGGACAGAAACTGATGAGTCCAGAACCAGCTTAGAGAGGAGTGCTCCGTTAGTTAGGATAAATAGAGGGGAATTTAATCATAGATGAGAAGGGACAAAATTTATTACTAATTTATAAATGATAATGAGATACAGAGCCTTGAGAGTCATTCTTAGAGTTCTTAAAGCGAGTAAAGAATTAGGTGAAAAACTTAATTCAGAAGAGACCATGAGGAAAAGACCATGAGGGAAATCGGAGTATTTAGCTCCTGGAGTGAATCCCCTGGATGCATGAGCCATGAACGCTGTAACAGACTACAATCTTAATGCAACAGCTACAATCTTAATGCAACAATAGGAAAAGAGACCATTGCGGACGGGAGGTAATAAAAGGGGGTTGGATGGATTTGCTTTTCTAATTTACTTAGTGTGTAATGTTGCCGTTTAAGCATAACCAACACCTGCAAGGTTACAACTCAAAGTTCAAGCAATGGGAGAATTCTATGAAAGGAATTGCTTTTTAAGACTACAACAACGCTGAGAGGAGCTAAACGACATTCCTCCTGGGTTAGTGCCTCACAACTCTTTGCATGAATCTGCCCACGGGATATGATTTATAGATTATCGAGACATAAGTGACTAGAGATAGCTACGCATGAGCTACATAATTCGTCGACGACCATTCGGAATATGGTCTATATGTTGACACTTCTTGAGTCTCCATCTTGAATGATTCCGGTTGAACAAAGCGAAAAGTTTTAAAATTATCGGTGAGAGGTAATCGAAGCTGCGAAACGAGCTGTTGAAACTCCGACCCCTGAGCCGGGAGCAGCAGCCCTACCACATCCAAAGGGATATACAAATTATATGCTTATTCACCCTTGAAATGATCATTCCAGCATGTTATTCAAATTTATCTGTGGGGCATTCCGAGACCCCGGAGACCGGAGACCCACCACATATCGATTTTGTAAGATTAGATGAGGAAGGAACGATCGGCCCTGATCTGGATGCGAAAAGAGGAATCTGAAAGAAAGCAAAACATTATGAACAATGACTGCAGAATATAAGCTTTTAAGGTTAGGGAGCCGCACCTTCAGATATAAAGTCTAGCTGGATTGAGCAGAGCGACTAATTTAACATAATCTGTTAGAGGAGGGCCGGGTGATGGATCCGGGTTGCTGAAGGGCGTGAGCTTAGAAGATTCATCTGGCCTTTACTTATCCAGATATCAGAATCTGAGATTGGCCATGCACCCTTTATCTAGTGTTTTTTTATTTTTTTATTTTTTATTATTATTATTAATTATTATTAAAACGACTAAATCTGACTTCTGAATACGGTACTTACCTGAAGTAAGGTGACGGCTTCCTGTCAAGAAGCTACTATCATTACCTAAATGATACTTGATCTGGTTTATTTATTTATTTATTTTATTTTTTTTTAAGCGTAGAATCCTTTTCTCAGGTGCGCAGCATATGCCTGACATGGCTCCCAAGTTGCTCTTAGCATAGCCCCATTCATGGCTGGCAGATCGCTGGCCACAACAAACAGTTGAGACTCTTGAATAGAAAGATACATGAACATGTAAATCATACAGTTGAGCAAAGACAATGTCCCTCGAGTCTCCTTCACTGATTTGTTCTGGTGATTGGAATGACTTGATAAAACTAATATGACTGTTAGATCTAAGGAGATTGCAGTTTTTTTTTTTGGCTATGTACATGTGGTGTTTGACCGGAGCATCCTTAGTCTGCATTTCTCTGTACATTAATGTGGAAATACCCATCACGTAAATTATTTCTATATCAGTGGATTAAGTAGTCACCAGGAAAGGTTGAGTAGGCTATCACAGCAATTAAACACATTTTCCAATCTTGAAGATCTAGTTTTAAGTATTAAGGGACTTATTATATGAATTAAGTAGGCCTAAATATGTTTTTTTTTTAAATAGCTGTTTGTGCAGTGCCGCTGCTAGCCATTTTGGTGCCCTAAGCATAATTCCTTTATGATGCCCCCCCCATCATTTATTTTTATTTTCATTTTCATTTATGTTTCATACCCCAATGAGGGTATGATTTATATATATATATAAAAAAAAAAAAGTAACACTTTAGTTTAGGGTCTACTGCTCACTAACTAGTTTCATTACCATGCAATGGCATGGTTTTATCATCACTGTGGTCCCGAATTTGAGGTAGGATAGTCAGGGGGGTTCGGGGTTTCCCCGGGAAAATTTTGGATTTCTCTGAACTACAGATGTGCATTTTAAGATGTTGTGAAGGCAAACAAACAAAAAATCGATAACAACAGCTTTAAAACCATGTCAGTGGGCAGCTGATTATTTTTCTCTCCTCATCAGCATCACACTCTTTTTCACTTTGTTTTTATCTTGCCCTGTCTCTTCCCCTCCTAAAGTTGGCTTTTTTAATTTACTAAAGGCTACAATTTGTATTTTATTCTCAATATGTACACATTCATTATTAATCCTGTGCCTAACATGATGAAAACGGCTTTGTTCATGTTTCTTGTCCCCTCACAATGACAGTAGCCTAAACTATTACAGTAGGCTACATGTTACATAGGCCTATTTTCAGTTCAAAATGGCGAAATTAGACAAAACTATATTAGTTTGCCTAATTATTTTTTGTCATTCGTTTAACATTTATGACCTAAAAAAAACTGTCAAATATGAAACGTTAAGTTTAGCTACTTACATCTTATCTCGCACTTGACCGTACACTGAAGCGTCGAGTTGCACTGTTAAAATTCGCGCTCAGCGTCTGTGAACATAAAGCCCATCTACTTTGATTTGATTGGTCATCTCAAATATTCTGACATTGACGAGCAGTGACGGACCAATGAGGCTCAGATGAACACACACACACCCTGTCCTCTCTGTTTCTGACGTGCTCTAGCTCTGCTCGGCGCTGCGGATTGAAGATGAAGAACGCGCTGAATCTGATTATAACAAGAAGTTTGATGATTGATTTTTCATTAGGCTATTTTTGGTGCCCCCTCAGCACTTGGTGCCCTACGCACAGCGCGTGATGCGCGTGGTGGGAGCGGCGGCACTGTGTTTGTGAATTACAACACTTGTAATTACTGCCATTGTAGAGATATCCACTACAGTATGCATAACAGTTCTTAAGTAGGCTACTAAAAGTTTTTTTTTTTTTATCAATTAAAATGACTATACTGTGGAATATTGGTGACGGGAAACTTGCTACGAACATTTCCCCTTTAAGGCGAGCTATCCAGCCCCGTTGCAGTCTGTAGATCAGTAGTAGGCCTAATTAGGAACACCACATCACCATGGAGACCAATTTGAACTCTGCCGCTGGTGTAGGAAGCAACGGAGAATTACTTACCTGAATGAAGTTTAATCATGATAGAGGGGACATATTAGCAGTGGCTGGTGAAGCGCTTACCAAAAAACTTGAAAAACCGACTTGAAAGCCTTGGAAGTGGAGCTTGAACTTGAAACCAGCGAGAGAAGATCGCCTCTCGTGACTTGCAGAGTTGCTGATTCATGTCGGTGGATCGTGATCTGCGGGATAATGGCACCCGTGCAGACAGCGAGGTTCTTTTGCTGGACAAGTTGTTGAGGATGACATTGCAGCTCTCTTCCTGGCGGATTATCCTGGCTGAGCTGACGCTGGTGTTTTAGGCCTAGAGGAGCAGAACTTCTCACGAGAGGCCTTGGATGATCAAAACTCTCCGAAGACCGCTGTGCCTACGGGGAGATGCGGCACTGAACGCGGGAACCGCGACGTGTAGCAGGAGATACAGCGGGACATATCCATCGATGGTAACTCGATAATGGTAAACATGCGTGTCCTGAAACATGTTGGCATGGCGACTGAATGTAAGCGTCAGCATCTGCGAACTCAGACATGTGTAAGTACCCATCTTTTAAACCACAAATATTAGAACGCAATTGGACAGATGAGAAGGTAATGAATGACGTAACAATTGAGTCTTCCCGGCAGAACTTGCGCTAAAGCTTTCATTTTTTTGTGACAGCTTTTAGGTGCTTTATTGGCAGCACCACCCTTACATGAATCACCGCACACCGCATTTTTTTTAATATTAATTTATCGGCCATTATAAATGCCGATACCGATAGTTATGAAAATGCCTAATATCGGCTCGCTGATATATCGGTCAGGCTTTACTGGGGTGGATGTGGAAAGTTTAAATATTAATATAAATATTGTATTGAGTTAATTATCTGGATTTGATCATCACACGGGACAGCAGTAATCAGAATCGCATCGATTATCTTAAAATACTCCGTCATGGTCACTCAGATAAGAGGAACACATCATTTTGCCATACAAATTATAAAATGCTTAAGTAATGCTGAACAATAAATCTAAATAAAATTAAAATCGCTATGGCTTAGTGATTATGAAAGTTCTGTGATTTGTGGATTAACGTTAATTTACTGATAAGCGCGTGTCTGGAGAAACAGGCGTTTATTTATCATTCTCAGTGTTGCGAAACGTAGCCTGCATGTTACGTTATTGTGTTAACAATAACTAAAGTACCTAATTATGTTACATATTTATTCTGTATGAAAACTAGCGCAATAATTACTTAGTTATGGTTCAAAAAGTGCCGTTGTGTATCAGTTGCTGCGCGAGCTCTCTCACAAACACAGACCGCGCACGCACATAGAAGATTATTGTAAAATTAAAATTGACAGGCTAAATTAATCTTGTTCTTGGTTGTGTTTTTTTCTAAGACTTTTGTATTGTCCATCCGTGTTTTTAAAATTTGTTAAACGACGGACGTTTTACTGTTATCGTGCAATGTTCAAAATGCAAAAAATTCCTTTTTTCTGTGAGATATAGTATCATATTTAGATATTTGAATAATAAAATAAGTAGCCTATCTTAAATGTACAAACAATGGTACAAATGCCAGCTTGTACAACAACTTTGTAAATTTTTCTTTAATTTGGAAAAAAAGAATGGACAGAAAAGATTAATTCATGCACTGCGCTCCGAGTCTGGTATGTTATTTATCTGACCCCATTGATATTAGAAAGAGAGCAGTTTGTTTTTATGAGAAGCTGTACAGCTGTGAATGTGTTGCAGAGCCTGACACTGACAATGTTTTTTTTTTAAACTTGGCACAGGTGTCTGATTAGTGCTGCCGCGATTAGTCGACTTAGTCGACGTAATCGACCATGCAAATTAGTCGACGGCAATTTTTTTAGTCGACGTGTCGTTTTACTATTGACCGCCAATTTATTTTTGGTCTCCCGTCTCAAACGGCTCACTGTAATTCACCTCCACACACCAGTCTGTGCGCCGTGCGTGCCCTGCTGGTTAATCTGCTATCCTCTTCCTTCATGTTCCCTTCACTGATTTGATATTAAAAATTGCGGAGGCAGGTGACGGTGCTTTCACAGTGGGCTCGTTTGCTGCGGTCCGAGCCCGACTGTTCCCGGCGCCCCCCGCAGCGTTGGTCTATTTCACACTCAACTATCGAACCCTGGTGCGTTTGCGTGCATATCTTATGCCATCGCAAACATGCACGGCGCATGATAGAAAACAGAACGCGGTTCAAATTGTGTTTATTTATTCTGTGCAATGTATGTGCAGCTGAGTGAACAACAACACAGGTTTACTATGCGTGTCGCATAAGGTGGCCTTCTGCTGCTTGCGAACGGACTCTTTTGAGGAGACCAGTTCCTGATTCCACGCGCAATGCGCGAATACGCTGCAGGCTCAACTCTCGCTCGTATCCAAGGTAAATAGTCAACATTATCATCACTTACCTGTGTTTTATTTAACTAAATGTCATCATAATCAGCTAAAACGCATGCACAAGTTACTTTACTTCCTGAGCAAGCGCGCGCGCACCCGAGTCCGTGTTGCTTTCACATTCACGTGAACCGCGGCACAGGCCAGCCATGCACGCAAGTGTAAACGCGAGCTGCGCGTGTGCCTGTGTAGCAGCGGCAGTAAAAGTAATTCGACTACGCCACCCGAGGTCTAACCCGGGGAACTGTTAAGTAACCACAAAGACTTCTATAGAATTAGGCAATCAGGTTCGGGCACTGAACAAACAGAGAAATGGTTCCGTACAAAGAAATACAGTTTTATTCATCAAATTCACAGCAAAAATAGTAAACTCGCTGAAAAGCTGACGTCAGCATATTCTTAAAACACTACACACTGGGTAAGAGTCAATACCACATCACACTATATCTACATTCACAGCACTCCAATGGAGATTGAATGATTAATCCTCATCTATAAAACACAATAATAAATAACACACAAAGATGGGTGAATCGGTGTCCTGACAGAATATATTTCATACACGCACACTCGCAATACCGGGCTTGAGGCTTACTGGTGGGCGTCCAGCGACTCGGGCATGAGTGTCCAAATAATCCACCCCAAACGCACGTGCACAGCCACACAATCAGCACAGCAACGGTCACACTGTGGAGGGAACCACACTACACACTAAAGAGGGCCCACCACCTCGAGCACGCCGTCAGCTCTCAGCTCCGCAACATATAACAAGAACAGAATAAACAGAATTAACTACAAATCATAATTTCACACCATAAATCAGACTGACAACAATGACAAAAAAAAAAGAACAAAACAAATAACTTTTCCAACAACAGCAGCAAAGCTGGTAAATAAAAATAAACAAAAGGCAAATAAAATGACTTTACAAAACGACTATAATACTGGTAAATGAAATAAACAAAAAGGCAAATTAAATAACTTTACAAAACAACTATAAGGCTGGTAAATGAAATAAACAAAAAGGCAAATTAAATAACTTTACAAAACAACTATAATGCTGATAAATGAAATAAACAAAAAGGCAAATTAAATAACTTTTAGGAAACAAGGACGCACAGTGTAGAAGAGGAGGTCAGCGGCGCCATCTGCTGGAAAACTTTATTATCCATCCAACAAATATGAACAAGCCGACATAGTGATCATGCCCCGATCACGCTGTCATGCCCCGATCACGCTGTCATGCCCCGATCACGCTGACGGACAGCCAATCAAACCACAGCATTGGTCGGGTGACTGTGCGCAGAACTTTTTAGTTTCGTTTCGTTTTATCATTGAGAGAGGGTTCGTGTGTTGTTTTCTTCCTGATTCCTGCCCGAGTTGTGTGCGTTAATGACTAAAAGTAAGTGTTTATTCATCTTGCATATATTGTTGTTGTTGCTGCTGATCAATATTAGTCTCTGAGTTGTTTATATGTAAGATAGAGATGCACGGAAGACCCGCGGCTCCGCACAAGCGAATGTTTGTAAACAGAAGCATTTAAACTGAATACGTTTATTTGGAATCGTGTTATGTGAACCCGTTTATGCCTTTGTGGCATATTTCCGCCTATTAGAAATGTTAGTTTGATTATGTGTGACGAATCTGTCAAATGTACACTTAATGTATATTGACCTATGCATGCGTGTGTAGTTGGTTTATGAAGCTAACAGGTTTAAGGATGTACATTATTTATGTATATTGTGCTATAACATATATCTGATATGTTATCTGGTAATTTACATGTGGTAATGTTATGTTATTCTAGACTCACTTAATTTACGTAATTTATTTCTTCTTTCCTTTGTTTAGACCACACATATTGTAACACGCACATAAGTTACCATCCATTCCAATGTAACCGGTGAACTTGATGGACATTAAAGTCATTTAAATGGGTTTCCTGTCTCCGTGTCCTTACCGACACACCATGGCGATGACCAAATCTACCTAAGAACCAGTCCACCTTCAGTACACACAGCCCACTCGAACGATCACATAACAAACACACTCATCCGTGGATAACACAAATCTGAGGGCAGATACTCCGTCGGTCACACAAGTAGCCCACGATGCAGTTTCCTTGGAAAAATGAACTCAGTCCATTAACTTGGACTCGGCGGAAACAAGTTCAGCACATAAGGGAGATGTGCATCAACAGTATTTAAGCAAAGCAGCAGTTGCCCCAAGGCAGGCCGCAAACGGTTCCTTGTTAGAGTAGCTATCCCTAAAACACACAATAATGGTTTTATTAAGCTACCACCCAAATAAGGCAAATAACATTACCCAAATGGAGAAAACTTACCTGAGCAACAGCGCACGACACACGAATCTCACAAGCGAGTCAACAAACAGGCGAGTAACACCTTATTCCGTTCAACTCAATGGAAAATGGGTTAGCCGCAACACAGCAAGGAATTCTATGAAAAAGCGGAATCCCACATAAACCACAAGCAAACTAACACGGTACAACATTTGCAATAGACCTCTACATACCTGCGACACCACCAGAAACTGGGTGAACCCAAACATCACAAGCCTACAACGTCACGCACTGCCCCAGGGGGTACGTTCGAGCTTTAACATACTCCTCCTGACATGATTGGCCACCACGGACACACCACAAGTCAATCACGAACCGGATAGGAAGGATAACAGCCAATGTAACCAAATGGGGAGGAGGGACTGGATTCAACCACAGTCCATTCTGCCACAATCTACCCTGCCTTTTTAAATCGGCACCACGACGATGGGCCACCAGAAGGATAAGGCATGTGACCCATTTGTATCAATGAAACAGTACTTTGTCTCTCTAACACACCGATCTTGGGAGATGGTGGAGGTTTGAGTGTTGTCCAGCCGTTGACCGGGAGGTCTGATGTGCTCTCACTTCAGTCCCATCAGAGGGGCCAGGCAACACAGCCACCCCTAGGGGTGGAGAGCCACTTACCTCCACTGGAGGAGCTTAAAGGGGCGACGTACTGTGATCGTTATTGGCTGACCTCATCGCTGGAGACTCAGACGCCAGCCGAGAAACTGGCCAGCCCTGGATCATCAAGTCATAATCGCCCAGCCATTCCTCCTGCCGGGTTACATGTGAAGTGAGTGGCTGGGCAACAGTTTGGTCAATAACAGGAGGCATTGGCACATTTTTACGAACCACCGGTTTCAACAGGGAGCGATGCACATGCCGAGCCTTGCTCAGGTCACTTACTGGTGCCACGGTATATACCGTGCCACCCTCCTTCGGTACTCTCAGTACCTGGTGCATTACTGAGCTCCACATGTCATGAATTTTGTGGCGGCCCCTCACACTGAGGTCACGGTGATATACTAACTGGCCCTCCTGTAAAGGTGCCTCGCGAACTCGCTGGTCATGGTTTGTCTTACGGCATGTAGCTGCTGCTTGCAGCCGCTCTCTGGCTCCATGAAAGGCAAGTTGCAACCGAGCCTGATGTTCTCTGACCCATTCGTGAACCGTGACCCCAGAGGGCTCAGGGACATTACCTGATAGAAAATCCAACGGCAAACGTGGTTCTTGCCCGAACATCAAGAAAAATGGTGACTCCCCGGTGGCCTGGTGGGGGGTGGTGTTATAACAATACAAGATTTGGGGCAAGCAAGAGTTCCAGTCTCTTTTTTGTGAGACTGGTAGAGTTCGTAACAGGTTGTGCATGGTCCTATTAAAACGCTCACACTGCCCGTTTCCCGCGGGGTGATACGGGGTAGTGCGCGTCTTCTGGATTCCATATAAACCACAAAGCTGCTGAATAAGCCCATTTTCAAAACTGCAGCCCTGGTCTGAATGAATTCATAACCCGAAGCCATACCCGGCCAGAAGCACCGCTGCCGTAAAAGCTCCAGGGTCCTTTCGGTTCCCTGGTGGCCATGCTGCTGATGGGCCTGTATTAGTACTTCTTTTTGCATGGCTTCGGGCTGCAACAATTGCCATACTACTTCTCCCCCATCTGAACGGAAAACCTTACGGTAAACCACACCATCCCACTCAACTAAACGATCCCACTGTTTAAGCATGGCCAGCGTCTGTGGTGAAACCTGTTTGCGCTCTTGAGGGTTGGGTCGTTCCCCCCGCCTCCAAAAGACTAAAGCTTCCTGAATGGTAGAGTCTGCCTGCTGAAAACTAGAAATCTCAGCCGGTGTATGAGCTGGTAGAGCAGAGATGGCCAATTGCGTGACCTTGGTCAACCCGGACTGTAACACCTGTTGCAGTGGTTGAGGGAGAGTAGTGCCCGGGACTATAGCTTCTACGGTTTGGGAGTCTGGTAAATGCAGCCTAGATAGTGCATCTGCATTTTTATTACTCCTCCCCGACCGATATTTGACTTCATAGTCAAATGACGCCAGTTGGCCTAGCCAACGCTGCTCTGTGGCACCAAACTTCGCTGAGGCCAGATGACTCAGTGGGTTGTTGTCTGTATAGACCGTGCATTTGTGACCCAACAGATACTCACAAAACTTTTCTGTCATGGCCCATTTAAGGGCCATGAACTCCAGTTTCATGGAGCTATAGTTCTGCATGTTCCTTTCTGCAGGTCTCAACCCCCGGCTGGCATACGCTATAGGCCTCACTCGGCCCCCTTGCTCCTGTGACAATACTGCACCCAAACCCCCATAGCTCGCATTAACCTCTAAAATAAAAGGTAGTGTAAAATCTGCGTACGCTAATACTGGAGCGGTAGTCAGTTTTGTCTTAAGAGCATCAAAACTGGCCTGACACTCACTAGACCAGATTTGAATGGCTGCCCTCTGAAGCCTTTTTCCCGACCCCACGTTGGCCAGCTCTGCCACTAGCCGATGTAACGGGGCAGCCAGCTTAGCAAAACCTTCGTCAAATCGCCTTTAATAGCTAGCGAATCCTAAAAAGGACCGTAGCTCAGAGACCGTGGTAGGAGTTGGCCAAGAAGATACCACTTCGATTTTACTGGGGTCAGTGGCCACACCCTGGTTTGAGATTACATGACCCAAATACCGTACTTGCTGGAAAAACGCACACTCCGAGAGCTTCACCTTTAACCCTTCATGCTCCAACCGACTCAACACCACCCCCAGCCTCTCCAGATGTTGTTTAACTGAACCGGAAAAAAAACACAATGTCGTCCAAGTAGAGAAGCAACGACTGACACTGGAGGTGCTGGGGGCATTGCACAGTCCGAAAGGCATTCGGTTCCACTCAAATAGTCCGAAGGGTGTGCAAAAAGCGGTCTTGGACTTATCCTCCTCTCTAACCGGTACCTGGTTGTAGCCACTAGCCAAATCGAGAGTGGAAAACCATTGAGCCCCCGTCAGCGCATCTAACGACTCTTCTATACATGGAAGAGGAAATGCATCTCTTCTTGTTTTGCTATTTAACTGTCGGTAATCCACGCACATACGTAGATTGCCATCTTTCTTTTTCGCTAGAACTATGGGGGAAGCGTATGGACTACAACTTTCTCGAATCAACTGTGTTTCCAGCAGTTGATTAATATGTTCCTTTACCAACTCATACTCCGATGGGGGTATGCGTCGATAACGTTGTCGCACTGGGGCGCTATCTTGAAGGGGGATCTCATGAGCGATTAAGTTAGTACACCCCAGGTCGAATTCATTAGCTGAGAAGACATGGGTGTATTTCCTTACCAAGAATCGTACCTGTTCTTGGTCCTCCCTGGACAAGGGGGACAGGTCCAAAGCCTCAATCTGGTCCGGCACCGTAGGGGAGGCTGACTGAGAAGACACAGTAGCGGTATAGGAGGGCACTTCGGTGACACCCGCTGGTAAGCTAACAATGTGGGCATGTTCTAACCCACCTACAACAGTGCGGGGATAAAGAAGCACATCTGCGGTGCCCACATTGACAACCGGTACGTGGGCAGTGCCTCTACTCACGTGAATGAGAGCAGGAGAGACCAACAAACCCGCCGGTAACCCCCCTCTGGGGGTTCCAATAACACAGTGGCCCCAGAATACTGGTATGAACAAGTAGCAGCCACCAGCTTCATTGTGCCCCCCGGGATTCTACAAGCCCTCCTTCCCCGAACCTTTACTTTACTCCTGACCAAAGGGAGGGCCTCGTCCCAGGGCCTGGGGTCGAGAAGGGGCCCGAACCCCATCACATTCACTAGCAAAATGGCCAGGCTGTTGGCAACGCCGGCATATTAACGGCCCATTACGTGACGAGCGACCACGCATGTCGGGGCGTTGCAAGTGTACAAGATTTTGGGTAAGCTGTTGTAATTGCTCTTGTTGACATCGCAGCTGTTCTTGTTGAAATTTCAACATCTCCTTTTTTTCACTCACCTCAGACGGCGGAGGTGTCCGAGGCGGATCATGCGGGCTACCCTGTACCCTATACTGGATGCCAATAGCCGAGGGAACAGAGTGGCTGCGACCCCTCATACCGCCAGGCAACCCCTCTCGTTCCCACCGCATGGCCTCCCTTCTGACCTCCAGCAAGGTGGCCATAGGCTGCCGCCGCACCATTTGCTTTAACTCACGGCGTAACGCACCATCAAGAACGTATTCATTAAACTGATCCCTAAGTAGGGCTTCAGCGTTTGGCATACCATAAGGTGCCTGACCCTTTACCTTGGCCATGAGACTCATCAGGGCCAAAGAAAATTCTTGAAGGGTTTCGCCTTCCTGCTGTCTCCTTGAAAAAAATGCCTCCTGCAATACTACATACGAATCAGTACAACCATAAAGTTCTCTTAATATGGCAATTATACGAGCTGGAAGACTTCCGGTTATGGCGGTGGTGTGACAAGTCGCAGGTTTCAACCCTCGTGCATTAGGCTAGAATCAATCCTTCTAAACCCACTTAAGATACTTAATTTAAGTTGGTGGAAAAGCTAAAGCGATTACTAAAACAATGCCGTCGAAGAAAAAGATAAAAAATAAAGGGAGATTGGAAGCGGAATGGCAAATTATGCCATCCGAACCTGAAAGCCTGAGCGAGCACGAAGAGACGGAAGATGAAGTGGGGGAGGCCTCAAACGAGAATCCTAGTAACGCGGAGATGATGAAGGCCTTTAAAGCAATGGAAAGACAAGTAAGCGGCAAGGTGGATGAAATTCTTTCGGCGGTTGGGGATTTCAAAGAGCGATTGACAGAGGCGGAGGAACGAATTTCAGGGACAGAGGACAAAATTGTCCAACTGAAGGTCAGAAATGATACGCTGGAAAAACAGATGAAATCAATGGCTGATAAGGTAATTGACTTGGAGAACAGAAGTAGGAGGAATAATCTTAGGTTGGTTGGCTTGCCGGAGAAAGAAGAGGGATCGGATGTGTGTGCTTTTCTGGAAAAGTTTCTACCAGAGACTTTGGAGTTGGGAGAAAGCGTTACGTCATTGATAATAGAGAGAGCCCATCGAATACCCAGCTCAGGTAAAAAAAATGGACACGATGGTAAAGTGCCGCCGAGGACTGTCATACTGAAGTTCCTCAATTTCAAACAGAAGGAGCAGGTTCTAAAGGCTGCAAAGAGTAAGGGAGCAGTTGCATACAAAGGTTCCAATCTTCGTTTTTTTTTCGGATTTGTCGGCAGAGCTTCACAGGCAACAAAGAAAGTACGATGCTATTCGTCAAAAATTGCGGGACAAAGGAATCAACCGATAACGAGTAATCTTTTCTGCTCGATTGTTTCTTACACATGGAGACCGTACTGTGATTATGAACAGCCCAGAAGAAGTGGAGAAGTTTATGCAGCAGGTCGAGGACAAGTGAACTGAGGTATCGAGTCCAGAAGAAATGGATAAAGAGATGCAACAAATTGAGAACAAGTAAACTGAGATACTGAGGACTAAATGTAAAATTGTAGTTTATTTTCTTTGTCGGTAGGTTGTAGCCTATATTCGTCCAAAGTAGATATTTAATTTTGTTTTAATAAGGTTAATACAAGTTAATTATTTGACGTTTAATTTAATTAATTTAAGGTTAAGAAGAGGGCGCTTTTGCTATAATATTTGGAAAAAGAAATGACACAAAGTGAAAGGTTGACTTTATTTTAAGATATTAGTTTGAAGATATTAGGTTAATATAATGTGTATAGTTGGAAAGATGTTACTTGGAGATATAAGACTGACAGATTGTCAGCGTAATTCTTGTTTTTTTGTTTGTTTTTTTCTTTATTTTCTTTGAGGTAATAGTATTTTACTGGACAAGTCATGGCTTGGTTAAAATATGTGGGTATAAAAATGAATAAGAAGGTTGAAATGGTAACGATGGATAGAGGTGTTGGTGTTCTTTTTTTTTTTTGAACAACAGAACAAATAGGAGAAGACCATTTAAGAAGTCGAGTGTAGGGAAGGGGGTTACTGATGGTATCAGTGAAGCATGGAAAATGCTGGGGTAAGTTCATATTTTATGTTATTAGTTTTGTTTTAGTTATTTTAGGTTTGGCCTCTTATATTTTGGCAAATATATGGTTCAAGGTAATGAGGATGGTTAAAACAAAAAATGGCACAGACAGGAGGGATTAAGCTTCTATCATGGAATTGCAGGGGGCTGGGGAAACTAAAAAAGATTAAACAGGTAATGACTAGAATTAAGCAGATACAGGCAAATGTGGTATTCTTAAAAGAGTCACACATGACTAAGGAGGAAGTGATCAAAATTGAAAGAAGGTGGCAAGGACAGGTATTTTCGGCATGTTTTACTACACAAGCCAGAGGGGTAATTACATTAATACATAAAGCTGTGCCATTTCAAGTAAATAATGTTATTAAGGACCCAGCAGGCAGATTTGTGATTATTCAGGGTAGATTGGTAACAGAGATAATAAATTTAGTAAATATTTATGGCCCTAATAAGGATGACTCTAAATTTTATAGCAACATATTTCTGATGGTGGCTTCACTACCGGGTCAGGTTATAATGGCGGGAGATATGAATTGTACACTTTCATATAAGTTTATTGAGTAGGATAAACCCCTTGAGATGGACCATCTCGTTTTCGAGGGGGTCCTAAATACAATACAATACAAAACAAGGGACAAATCAAAAACATTACAATAAAAAGACATAAACAATACCACAATCAACACGCTACACAAACACACAAAAAGATAAGATAAGATATGTAGATAAATACAACCACTAGATAGCCAAACAGAGGCTGTGATCCAATACTTGCCAGCACAAACAAATAATAGAGTGACCCATATACATATATATATATATATATATATACATACACACATACATATACATATATATATATACACATACATACATACACATACATACACAGCATCATCTGAAACATGAACAATTTAATTCATAATAAGACAAACTATTTTTAAATATGTGAAATGATGTTAAAGATCGTATATTTAAAGGTAATTTATTCCAGTCTGAAGGAGCCTTAAACATAAATGCTCTCTGTCCTATTGCTTTTTTGACTATAGGAGTGATAAAGAAATATTGTGTAGAATGCCTAAGGTTATGTATGGAAAAATACGGTACCAGAAACCTTTTTAAATATTGAGGATAGTTAGAATGTACACATTTAAATACGAGTTGCAGCCAGTGTATGTGTCTTCTTATATTGAGTGAGGGCCATTTAAGTAAGTTATACATTACACAATGATGAGTATTATAAGAACATCCAAGAGAGAATCTGCAGAGATTATTATATGCTGTATTAAGTGGTAAAAGGCTAGTTTTAGATGCATTTTGATAAACAACATCGGCATAGTCAAAAAATGGCAATATCAGTTGTGTAGCAAGTTTTTTTCTAACACTAAGTGTAAAACAATTTCTGGATCGAAATAAAACACAGGTTGCAAAATTAATTTTGTGAAGAAGGTAGTCAATGTGAGATTTGAATGTAAGTTCAGGATCAAGCCATAAACCCAGGTATTTAACTTTATCAACCTCATTCAGAGAAGTACCGTCATTACACGTTATAATTAAATTATTCGTTTTTGTTTTAAGAGTATGTCTTGTACCGAAGACCATAGTGTAAGATTTAGTTTTATTAAGCAATAGTTTATTAGATAACAGCCATTTCTGTAAGATACTAAAATCCAATTGAAGAGCAGTTTGAATTTGCAATAAATGTGATTTAGACGTATAAATGACAGTATCATCTGCATATAGTTGAACAGCGGAATTAGAACAAATTAAAGGCAGATCATTAATAAAAATAGAGAAAAGAAGTGGACCCAGGGTCGAACCCTGGGGTACACCTCTTTGTTGCACAAATAAATCAGACCTACTCCCTTTAAAAATAACACATTGTTTTCTATTATGTAAATAAGAATTAAACCACAATAATGCATTTTGAGATAAACCAATTGAATACAGCTTATCTAAAAGTAAATAGTGATCCACGAAATCAAAAGCTTTTTTGAGATCAATAAAAATAGCCCCTGTAAGATTGCCAGTATCAGATGCTGAAAACACATCATTAGTAAGTTTTAAAAGAGCAGTAGTTGTTGAGTGATTAGGTCTAAAACCGGATTGAAATGGTGAAAGGATATTATTAGTTTCAAGATATTGTGATAACTGATTAAATATTATTTTCTCAAATAATTTAGCAATAGAACAGATTATTGATATAGGTCTGTAATTATTAGGATCAAGACTGTCACCACCTTTGTAGAGTGGAGTAATGCGGGAATGTTTCCAAATAGCTGGTAACTCAAAAGTAGACAAGGACATATTAAACAGATCTGCTAGTGGAAACATGAGAATATGAGAAGCTAACTTAATATATCTGGATTCAATTGCATCAAGTCCTGCACCACTGCTCGAACTTAATTGATTGATAGCATTTAACACATTAGTAGGGGTTATTTTCGTAAAGGAAAAGGTACTTTGACAGGCCAACGAAATGTTCTTAAAGCTATCAGTTAAAGAAACATTCATTATTGGGTCAGAGCAGACAGAAGAAAAATGCTGACAGAACACTTGGGCAATAGATAGCGAGTCACTTGATCCAGGAAAAGATAGATCTATGGGAGTTGATACCGCACATGTGAATTCTAGAAAACAGATTCTACATTTTATAGGAGAGCTTAATCTAGTGGATATATGGAGGCATCTTAATCCAAAACAGACTGCATATTCATGCTATTCGGCAACACACCAAACTTACTCTAGAATAGACTACTTTCTTGTGTCAGCCCAATTGCTTTCAAAATGTATAGATTGTCATTAGCTTAGTATTGTCATTTCGGATCATGCACCAGTGTCTTTGTTGTATGTCGATTCAAAATTAGTTAAAGATCCCCCTAAATGGCGATTCCAGCAAAGTTGGCTTAAGGATGCGTCATTTGTAGAGTTCTTGGGTAATCAAATTGACAATTACTTTGAAACAAATCAATTGGAAACTTCAGCAGGAATTAGGTGGGAGTAGGGTTGGGAATCGTAAGAAATTTTCCGGTTCCGGTTCCGATTCCGGTTCCGCCAAACGATTCCGGTTCCGGTTCCGGTTCCCATTCAATAAAAATGATTAAAACAACTAATACAAATAGTAGTATGGGGAAAATATACAATCCTTTTTGTGTTTTATTTCTGATACTTGTCAAATGAGTTTAACAGACTGGCAATGTCAACAAATTCAACATATTATTTAGCAACAAATGTTTCTGAAGGAAAATAAACTTTTTTGCATTCTCAAGGATAATTTGGGACCTCTCCTATCGCTTATTGTATCTCCAGCAGTGGAATACCCTCTCAGAAGGGGTAGAACATGGTTGAACACACATGTAAGATCCAGACAAGTGAAACATAATATTTTTAAAATCGGTTTGAATGATTGATTCATAAAGACTTCACTTGTTTCATTACTGGATTAAACTGCTCTAGCAGTTAATAAACAGAAATGCATGCGTCTTGCGGAAGGACATTATAGCCGGAGCTACTTCTCTATGTTTATGTGTATGACGCGGGTGAGTCACGCAGACACTGGGCTAATCCGCAGCGGTGCCGAACCAACCAGTGTAAAGTAGTCCGAGTCTATACGCTTATTACAGCCTTACCGTAGTGATTCAGGATAAGACAAAAACACGGTTTGAAAAAAGGCATTCATGATGTAATCGCTCATTATATAGCTACATTTTGTAAATTCTGAAGCGAATTTTCGTTATTTGAAGCGACTTTCAAAAGGGGATTAACTCTGTTTTAGTTGCTGTACCGTAGACATCAGTGTTTATTCTCGAACTATAAACTTTTATCTCAGTACTTCTGTCATCATTTGAATATTTTTAACACAGAAATATCGATACTGTGTTGTTGAAAAGACTGAAAGTAAAGCTGTTTCATGTAGAACTGCTCTCTCTGGGTCAGTGACAGCGCAAACAGATTTGAATGTCCCGGTGTGAAGTTTTTGTCATTTAGGAATAAGATCGCGTGGGCGTTTGAATCGAGATCGTTTAAAGATTAATGGTGCAGCTCTATTGTCTTTATTCTCTCTCGCGCACGCGCTCTCTCTCTGCGTTTATATCTGACGCAAAAAAAACGTATACGAATAGCGCGAGGGACAGTGCATTCATACAATTTTAATATTCACATGGTGAGACGTCGCTATTACAGGATAAGCTCCCAGCACTTCGTCCACACATCACACCAGAACCGTTTTCGGAACCGAAACTCAGGAATTTCGCACGGTTCCGGTATTTTTGAAAAAACACTACCGGTTCTGGATAAGAACCGGTTCTCGGTGCCCAACCCTAGGTGGGAGGCATTTAATGTTTTATTCGGGGACAAATTATTAGTTTTTGTAGTTCTAAAAGTAAAAAATCTCGACAGGAGTTACAAGATTTGGAAAAAGAGATTAAAGAGCTGGAAAATGAAGTATATCACAGTGATTCGATATGTGCAGATAAACATAACAGCTATTAATGCTTCGATCTAAATATAATACACTTTCTGCAAATAAAACTGTAGCTAAGTTATTAAAGCTGAAACAAACGTTTTATGTGTAGTATTCTTATTTTGGTTACTCTTTTATAACGTGCTTCGTGGTGAGAGGAAGGATGACACCGAGTAGATCGTTTAACTCCTTTTAATGTCAGCCGCACGGCAACAGCATACAACAACCAAAACTCCTAACACGCCATGCACTTCGCTATTCCTCCGCCTCCAAGCGGGGACTATTTTAACATTAGTATAAGTGCATAGCACTATATACTACATCCTCCTTTCTTCTAAATAAACAAAACAAAAGTTTATCTTTAGCAGGGAAGATGTAAGATGAAGCTTAGCTGAAATATTATTTCAATGTGCATCAATCATGACTACATTAAACTTAAACTGAATACCATTGCATATTTACCGTTACATCTTATCTTTTCTTTTTTTTTTTTCTTTTTTTTTTTGAAAACACAACATAAGCCCAATATTGTATGCACTCATTTGCTTAACACATAGTCTCTGAACCTCACTGGTGGCCTGATAACTCGGCCACTTCTGGTTTGGCCCGTCTGTGGAGGAGAAGAAGACTGCACACATACAGTCTCCTCAGCACCGGTAGGAACGTCCGGGGCACTGTCTAGCTCAACCTCGAGACTGTCCGGTTCAGTGTACACCTGCATGTCGCTGGGTGTATTCCTCAGGTGTCTCCGGTTACGCCTGTACTGCCGTCCAGATGATGTCACGATGTCGTAGGATCGTGGCTCGTCACGTGCCGCCATGACAACAGCAGGACGCCATCCACGTTCAGTTTGCATGTGAACAGTCCCCCCAGACGGCAGCACCGGAAGTTTCTTTGTGCCTCTGTTGTAATAAGCGCGCTGTCTTCGCTGGAGGCCCTGAAGAGTTGAATGTGCATTAGTTGGTACTGCAGGTTGCAGCACTGTGCTTGAACTGGGTAAAGTGCTTCTCAGGACCCTGCCCATAAGCAGTTGTGCTGGAGAATAGTCCATACCTGTGACAGGTGTGTTCCGGAGGGTTAGAAGAGCCAGAAATGGATCAGTGTTGGTTTGTTTGGCCTTCTTTAACAGGTACTTAACAGTCTTCACCGTTCTCTCGGCCAGGCCATTTGACTGCGCATAGCCTGGGCTGGAATGAGTGAGCTTAATTCCCCATGCCGTGGCAAACTTTCTCATTTCTTGGCTTGCAAAAGGCACATGGTCGCACACAATCTCTTTAGGTATGCCGATTCTGGCAAATAGCGATTTCATCTTGTTAACCACTGTGTGTGCCGTCTTGTCACTGATGTTTTGTACTTCCGGGTATTTGGAAAAATAATCCACAACCAGAAGAAATGACTGACCACTAATTTCAAATATGTCAGCTCCTAGTTTCAGCCAAGGAAGCTCTGGGATTTCATGAGAGATCATCGGCTCCCTCTGGTGGCGAGGCTGGAACTGCTGGCACGTTGCGCATGACTCCACCATTTTTTCGATGTCTTTTGTCATTCCTGGCCAATACCAGTGTACTCTGGCCAGAGCTTTGGTGCGTTGCATACCTTGGTGTGCCACATGCAGCCTCTGTAACATGTCTGACCTCATTTTACTCGGCAGAATAATCCTGTCTCCTGCAAACATTATTCCTTCTCTTATTGACACTGAGTGCCTAATAGGCCAGTACTGTATCACCTTTTTGTCAACTTGTTTTTTGTGATGTGGCCATCCGTGCCTGTGAATAACCAGCAACGTTTGTAATATGACGTCTTTTTGTGTCTCATCCTGTAACTGTATCAGAGTCTCTGGGCTCAGGGCCTCTGTTGGCTCAAGGACATAGATCACCTTTTCGTCAAAAATGTCACACTGGCTCTGTTGCTCCTGTGTCGTTGCTCGTGAGAGTGTGTCTGCAATCAATAACTCTTTACCTGGCGTGTAGATTACATTAAGGTCATAGCGTTGCAGCTGAAGTAGCATCCGCTGTAGTCTGGACGGAGCTGTTCCCAGTGGCTTTCTCAAGATCGTTTCCAAAGGTTTGTGATCTGACTGCACATTAACCTTGACTCCATAGGCGTACTGATGAAAGCGCTTCACTGAAAACACAATAGCCAGAAGCTCTTTCTCTATCTGTGCGTAGTTTTTCTCTGTGTCAGATAGAGCTCTGGATGCATAGGCGATTGGATGTCAATCTTGCATTAGACACGCACCTAAACCGTCCTTGGATGCATCTGCTTGTATCACAACAGCTTTCTTTGGGTCAAAGAATTTAAGAACAGGGGCTGTTACGAGCGCATTTTTTAGGCTCTTTATTGCTTCCTCATGTTCATGTTGCCATTGCCATACACTGTCCTTTCTCAGCAGTTGTCTCAGTGGTGCTGTGGCTGTCGCTTCTCCAGGTATGTACTGTGAGAGATACTTGATCATCCCAAGCATGCGTTGCAGTGCAGGTCTGTCTGTGGGTGATGGCATGTCGACTATTGCCTTAACTTTTGCATCGTCAACTTTAACACCCTCTGAGGTCACAACATGACCCATGTATTTGACACTGTTTACCTTGTATTGGATCTTTTCTTTGTTGAATTTGACGTGAGCCTCCATTGCTCTAGTCATCACTTTTTGCAGTATTTCATCGTGTTCCTTTTCTGTGGATGCAGCGATAATCATGTCATCAGCAATTATATGAACACCTGTGATGTCCCCAAACGTCTCGCAGTTGCGTTGCTGAAAAACTTCACTCGCCGACTTAATCCCAAACGGTAGTCGCTTAAACCTATAGCGCCCCCATGGCGTGTTGAAAGTGCACATTAGTGACGACTGCTTGTCCAGCTTTATTTGCCAATAGCCATCCTTCTCATCCAGCACTGTGAAGATTTTCTTACCAGCAAGTTTGCACAACACCTCATCTGCTGTGGGAATTGAGTAATGCTGTCTGAGAATAGCTTTATTTAAATCAGTGGGGTCTAGGCAAACCCTCAGCTTCCTCTTGTCTTTCTTTTCGGTGATCACCAGACTATTGACCCATGTTGTTGGCTCAGTCACTTGTTCAATTACATCTGCTTTTAACAGGTCGTCCAACGTGTCTCTCAGTCTATCCATAACTGCCAGTGGTATTTTCCTGCAGCCATGTATGACAGGAGTGACTGTACGGTCAATGTGGATGTGATGCTCACCTGAGAACTCACCAAGTCCTTCAAAAACACTTGCATGTTGTTTTAGCAGCTCCTCCTTTGTAGTTGGAAACTTGACTGCAAGCGCGTCAATGTCCATCCTTTTTATCAGACCTAATTCTTCACATGCATCCTTGCCTAGGATAGCTGTGTCTGAGTGGTTTGACACATAAAACAGCAGGTTGGATTTGGTTTGGGCATTGGAGCACTCCAGTGAAATTGTTCCTTCTGGTTTGAGCTTAACTCCGCCGTACGCCACCAACACAGTTTTTGTCGGTTTTAGTTGCAAGTTTATTCATTTTTCACGCCTGGTTTTTCTCTTCAGTGCTTTGTACACAGCCTGCGGTAGTACATTTGTTTCTGCTCCTGTATCTAACTTAAACTTAACCGACATGTTTCCAGCATCTATGTTTGCATACCAGGAATTGTCTCTTTTAGTGCTTATGTGGTTCGTGTTCACTGTCCCAATGAAAAGTGAGTCTATTTCTGAGCTCAAATTATGCATTTTCATCTTATGTGTTGCTTTTGTGGACTCACACATCTTTGCGTAATGATTGAGCTTACCACATTTTCGGCACGAGACTCCAAATGCTGGGCAAAGCCTTGGTTGATGTGACTTTCCACATTTCCTGCACACTTGATCATTTATTTTCTTGTTGTCCCTCTGGACTTGTGGTTTTCTTCCTTGTCTCCAGTGTTGGTTGTCTTTGCCTTTTGTCTTGCTAACTGCATGCATTGCTCTTTCTTGTGTTGTAATACTCATTGCTTGTATTTGTGCTTTGGCAGTCTCCGCTGCTCTGCAGATGTCAATCGCTCTCTCCAGCGTGAGATCAGACTCTCTTAACAGCCTTTCTTTGAGCCGTGGATCATTCAAACTGAATACAATCTTGTCTCTGATCATGTCGTTTTCTGATGCACCAAATTCACAGTCTTTGCTTTTCTGTCTTAACTCAGTCACATATTTTTCAATAGCGACTGACTCCACCATGGGATGAGCCCAAAACTGATGTCTTTCGAACACTGTGTTTTTCTTTGGCTGGCAATATGCTTTGAATGCATATAAAATATCATCCACTGTTAGCTCTGCCTCATCCGCTTGTACAACGTCTAGTGTGTTGTATACTTCGAGAGCATCTTCTCCGAGTGCATGCAGTAAGATAGCTACCTGTACTTTAGCTTCCTTTCCTTCCGCACCACTTGCAGTCATGTATATTTGAAAGCGTTGTTCCCATCTTCTCCAGTTTTCGCTTATATTGCCTGTTAACACCAGCGGGGACGGTAGTTTGAATTGTTCCATCTCTTTACCGCTCCCAAGCGCAGCTGCCTGCTCGCTCACGCTAGCTTAGCCGTTGGCAAAAGTTCGTGCCTAACTTCGGCAAAGAGAAAAAAACAAACAAACAAAACGGCGCACTGGACCAGCTTCTGACACCATGTAGTATTCTTATTTTGGTTACTCTTTTATAACGTGCTTCGTGGTGAGAGGAAGGATGACACCGAGTAGATCGTTTAACTCCTTTTAATGTCAGCCGCACGGCAACAGCATACAACAACCAAAACTCCTAACACGCCATGCACTTCGCTATTCCTCCGCCTCCAAGCGGGGACTATTTTAACATTAGTATAAGTGCATAGCACTATATACTACATTATGATCAAGGCGAAAAGACAGGTAAAGTGTTGGCATGGCAAATAAAAAAAAAGCAAATGGAGAGGGCTGTAGATTCGATTGAAGAGTCAGATGGTAATATTGTTGATCCACAAGAAATTAATAATTTATTTAGATCATATTATATGAAACTGTATAATTCTGAATGTACTTTGGGTTCAGAAATACAAAAAACTTTTTTGGATAATTTGGAGTTACCTAGTATACCAGAAGAACATAAAGATGAAATAGGAAAAGACATTAGTTTACAAGAGGTGGTAGAGGCGATTGATCTGATGAAAGCGGGGAAGGCTGCGGGACCTGATGGTCTCCCCATGGATATATATAAAAAATTTAAAGATAAATTAGTAAGTAAGACCTATTTAGACATGCTAGTAGAAGCCTTTGCGGAGAATAAACTTCCTATGTCTTTGAATGAAGCTTTAATTACCTTATTGCCTAAACCAGGAAAACTACAATAAATGTGAAAATTTTCGACCTATAAGTTTACTCAATTCAGACACTAAAATCCTGAGCAAAATATTGGCAAGAAGATTGGAAACTGTAGCATCTTACGTCATAGGGATGGATCAGAATGGTTTTATGATAAATAGACAAGGATGTCATAATGTAAGAAGAGTGCTAAATATCCTGCATCAACAAAAGGCGGAAAAAGATACTGCATTACTAGCACTGGATGCAGAAAAGGCATTCGACAGGGTGGAATGGGATTTTCTGTTTGATGTTTTAATTCGGTTTGGATTTGGAGAAAAATACTGCAAATGGGTTAAATTGTTATACCAGAATCCTTCGACAGAAGTCTTAACTAATAATTTTATATCAAAATCATTTAATATTTCTAGGGGATGTAGACAGGGATCGCCTCTTTCCCCTCTCCTTTTTCTGATGGCTATTGAACCTTTGGCAATTGCTATCAGAAAAGAAAGGGATATAAAAGGTATAGAAATGTTTGGCAGTGAACATAAAATAGCGCTATTTGCTGATGACGTTATATTATTTTTAAAGAAATTAGACTCAATCATTCCGGCTTTAATTCAAATCATAGAGACATTTGGGAAAATCTCAGGTTATCGGATTAATAATTCAAAGTCTTCAGTTATGTTGCTGAATGAAGAAGAAAGGAAAAGTTCTATCAGTAAGGTAGATATGTTTAATAATGTGGAAATTTTTACATATTTGGGAATTAAAATTACTCCAAAACTGGAAGACATAGTAACAAAAAATTATAATTAAATTTTTGAGAATACAGTGACGCTGGTTGAAAGATGGGCTTCTTTACCGTTGTCTTTAATAGGAAGAATTAATATTTTAAAAATTAATATTTAACCTAAATTTCTGTACCTATTTCAGAATATTCCGATCACACCTCCTAGTAATCTGTTTTCTAGACTTAAAAGTTAATTATTAAATTCATATGGAACAATAGAAGATCCAGAATTAGATTATCTCTTTTATATTTGCCATTTGATACGGGTGGGCTTCAATGCCCTAATTTTAAAGGGTATTATACTGCTGCCCAGTTAAGATCTATTATGTTTTTCTTCTCAACATCTAATGAACAACCCGTATGGGTAGAAATGGAAAAAAATTCTATTCCGAATAAAATACCCTTGGAATCATATTTATATGATTTAGATCGTAAAATTTTACAGAAAATGAAGGGTAATGTTACGAATCCAATGGTGTTAAATATGGTAAGGGTATGGCATGAGACCAATATGGGGAAATCCTAAGTTTAGTCCCGGAAAAGTAGATGTAGGTTTTAAGACGTGGGCAGAAAAAGGTATTAAAAGTATAAAAGATTTATATAAGGAAGACAATCTTATGTCATTTCAAGAATTGAGTAATACATTTGATATACCTAAAAGTAATTTTTTTAGGTACTTACAGATAAGAAGTTTAATTTTATCATTTAAAAAAAGTACTGGAAATATACCACCATTATCAGTTTTGGAAAGAGTAGTCACCAAAGACTGTTATGATAAAGGTCGGATTTCACTTCTGTATAATATGTTGGTAGAGGGCTCCCCGGAGTCTTCTAGCTCTCGTTTAGGAGCATGGAGTAAGGACCTTAATGATGAGATCACAGCAGATGAATGGAGTGAGATTTGTCAAGATGCTCAAGTACAAACAATTAATACGAGATTAAAGTTGTTGCAATATAATTGGCTTATGCGTATATACATAACTCCAGTATTATTATTTTTTTTTAATTATCAAATTTAATGAAAATATACCAGATACATGTCCCAAGTGTAATGTTTGTAAAGGTACCTATTTCCATTGTATATGGGAATGTGAAGAAATATCGAAATTCTGGAAAGAAGTGCATAATATGATTGGTAAAATTATAAATGTGAGTCTTCCTTTTGGACCAAGGATTTTTCTACTGCATTTGTATTCTAAGCTTAAGTCAAAGGAATGTATCTTTATTTCTATGTGTATCTTACAAGCTAAACGCCTCATTGCATTACAATGGAAGAATCTAGAACCACCCAGCATAAAAAGGTGGCTCAGGGAGATGGTACTGAATATGTCAATGGAGAAAATAACATATATTATTAAAGGAAAGGTTAAGACTTTTGAAGGAAAGGGTAAGACTTTTGAAGATGTTTGGAATACCTTAGAGAAGGAGGATAGTGACATGTTTAAAGAGACAATTGAAGATATGTGAGATTATAGGATGTATTTGTATTAGGAGGCCTTAATAGTTTGTATGTATGTTTTTTTATTTTTTATTTTTTTATTTAGTTCATTAGTCTTGAGGATGTGAGTCCTGTACAAATGGAGATATGCTAAGTTGTAATGATGCGAAAGACATCATTATGTGTCTATAATGCATTTTGTATTTGTGTTCCTGGTGTGTGTGTAATATATGTTGTTAAAAAGTTAATAAATATATAAAAAAAAATTTAAAAAAAATTATACGAGCTGGGTCCCTCCGATCAACGCTAGGGCGGTACTTTATCTCGTCACGAGCCTCCCCCTCTAAATGGTCATAGAGGAAATCGGCTTGATCATTAGCTGCCAAATGCCGTACTCTCATACTTGCTTGTGCCTCCTCAAGCCACTCACTCAGCCGTTGGCCCGATTTCCCACTAAATATGGGGCATGTACGTTCTCGCGGGATGAAAACCATCCTCTCTGCTATGGGGACAGCAGCCACACCATCACTAGCGACATTAACAGCTGGTGGTAGATTAGGTGGTACAGGGGCTACATTGGGATCCTGTGCAACTAAAGCCTGTTGTTGGCGAAGCCTTTCATTATCTACTTTGAGCTGGGCCACTAAGTCCCTCAACTCTTGTAGTTCCTCGTCCATAGCTAGCTCAAATCACCAACCCCAATACAATAAAGAAGAGACAAAACAATCCCCAACAACCTTACCTGACAGTTACGGGTCCACGTGAGAACAACTGCTGCTTTGCTCAAAAAGAATCGTTATCCAACTGCCCTCGAAACAAAACGCAAGTAACATTTATCCACAAAACAACAACAACAACAACAACAACACCAAAAAAAAAAAATTTAGGATACACTTCTCCGTTATATTTCAGTCTATCCTGCCGACTACGCCAAATGTAGCAGCGGCAGTAAAAGTAATTCGACTACGCCACCCGAGGTCTAACCCGGGGAACTGTTAAGTAACCACAAAGACTTCTATAGAATTAGGCAATCAGGTTCGGGCACTGAACAAACAGAGAAATGGTTCCGTACAAAGAAATACAGTTTTATTAATCAAATTCACAGCAAAAATAGTAAACTCGCTGAAAAGCTGACGTCAGCATATTCTTAAAACACTACACACTGGGCAAGAGTCAATACCACATCACACTATATCTACATTCACAGCACTCCAATGGAGATTGAATGATTAATCCTCATCAATAAAACACAATAATAAATAACACACAAGGATGGGTGAATCGGTGTCCTGACAGAATATATTTCATACACGCACACTTGCAATACCGGGCTTGAGGCTTACTGGTGGGCGGGTCCAAATAATCCACCCCAAACGCACGTGCACAGCCACACAATCAGCACAGCAACGGTCACACTGTGGAGGTAACTACACTACACACTAAAGAGGGCCCACCACCTCGAGCACGCCGTCAGCTCTCAGCTCCGCAACATATAACAAGAACAGAATAAACAAAATTAACTACAAATCATAATTTCACACCATAAATCAGACTGACAACAATGACAAAAAAAAAGAACAAAACAAACAACTTTTCCAACAACAGCAGCAAAGCTGGTAAAGAAAATAAACAAAAGGCAAATTAAATAACTTTACAAAACAACTATAAGGCTGGTAAATGAAATAAACAAAAAGGCAAATTAAATAACTTTACAAAACAACTATAATGCTGGTAAATGAAATAAACAAAAAGGCAAATGAAATAACTTTTAGGAAACAAGGACGCACAGCCCACTCGAACGATCACATAACAAACACACTCATCCGTGGATAACACAAATCTGAGGGCAGATACTCCGTCGGTCACACAAGTAGCCCACGATGCAGTTTCCTTGGAAAAATGAACTCAGTCCATTAACTTGGACTCGGCGGAAACAAGTTCAGCACATAAGGGAGATGTGCATCAACAGTATTTAAGCAAAGCAGCAGTTGCCCCAAGGCAGGCCGCAAACGGTTCCTTGTTAGAGTAGCTATCCCTAAAACACACAATAATGGTTTTATTAAGCTACCACCCAAATAAGGCAAATAACATTACCCAAATGGAGAAAACTTACCTGAGCAACAGCGCACGACACACGAATCTCACAAGCGAGTCAACAAACAGGCGAGTAACACCTTATTCCGTTCAACTCAATGGAAAATGGGTTAGCCGCAACACAGCAAGGAATTCTATGAAAAAGCGGAATCCCACATAAACCACAAGCAAACTAACACGGTACAACATTTGCAATAGACCTCTACATACCTGCGACACCACCAGAAACTGGGTGAACCCAAACATCACAAGCCTACAACGTCACGCACTGCCCCAGGGGGTACGTTCGAGCTTTAACATACTCCTCCTGACATGATTGGCCACCACAGACACACCACAAGTCAATCACGAACCGGATAGGAAGGATAACAGCCAATGTAACCAAATGGGGAGGAGGGACTGGATTCAACCACAGTCCATTCTGCCACACCTGCTTTCAGCGCGACTCAGCAGAGTGGGCTAGTGCAGACTCTTTCAATTCAATTCCAATTTATTTGTAAAGCCCTTTTCACTATATAATTTTCAAAGCATCTACTTTAAAATTCAGAGTGATGTTATCAGTAATGCATTTCAGAAATGTACATATAAATGTACAGTAAGCTAATAATTTTTTTATTTAAAGGGCGGCTGCCGTTGAGCTGCCGTAGAGCAGTTCTTACACTCCTCCTGAAAAAAGGAGACCTGACGGAGATTAAGAATTTGCGCCCTGTGTCGCTGCTTTGCACAGATTACAAACTGCTCTCAAAAAGTTTGGCAAATAGAATGGTAGAGGTAATGGAGCAAGTTGTTCATCCGGACCAGAGCTACTGCATACCTGGTAGGTCCATTTTTGATAATATTTCTTTAGTGCGGGATATTCTAGAGGTCTCTAAGTTGTTTAATTTAGACTGTGCGTTGCTTTCTCTGGATCAAGAGAAAGCGTTTGATAGAGTTGAACATAATTACCTATGGAAAGCTTTAGCAGCTTTTGGTTTCTGCCAAGATTACGTGGATATGGTTAAGATGCTGTATACTGATGTTGAGAGTGTGCTGAAAGTGAACGGTGGCTTATGCACTCCTTTCAAGGTTGGTAGAGGTGTTAGGCAAGGATGCTCGCTATCAGGAATGCTCTACTCATTAGCCATTGAACCGTTATTGCAGCAGATAAGAGCAAATTTGACTGGTTTAAATATACCTGGTTTTAACTGTAATATTAATTTATCCGCTTATGCTGATGATGTGATTGTAATAGTCAATAGTCAAAAAGATATAGAGGTTTTAAAGAAATTACTTGAAGATTTTAGAGCTTTATCTTCTGCGAAAATAAACTGGAATAAAAGTGAAGCTTTAATATGTGGAAAGTGGACTGGAGAGGAACTAAGCCTTCCTGATGGTTTATTTTGGAGTAAAGGAGGTTTAAAATACTTGGGGGTTTTTTTAGGAGATGAGGACACGGTACAGAAAAACTGGGAAGGGATTGTTGAAAAAATTAAAGGTCGATTAGCCAAATGGAAATGGCTGGCCCCGAACATGTCCTATAAAGGGCGTATTTTAATTATCAATAATTTAATTGCATCCTCTCTCTGGCATAAGCTTGCATGTATAGATCCACCTGTGAAAATGTTGACTGAGATTCAAGCTTTACTGGTGGACTTTTTGTGGGGTAAATTGCACTGGATTACAAAGAGCATTTTATTTTTGTCTAAAGAAGAAGGTGGACAGGGACTGATAAACTTGCAAAGCAGAACAGCAGCTTTCCGGTTGCAGTTTGTACAAAGGTTTCTTTCGGGGTCATGTGACTGTGGTTGGAGAGTGACTGTATGTGCTATTTTACAGATGGACACATCTCTCTTCTTGTTAGACCCCCTAAAACTAGTTGCCTCCAATATGCCAATCTTTTATCGAAATCTTTTTAAAGTATGGAGTCTTTTTAATCAAAAAAGGACACCATGTATGAAATCACTCTTCTGGTTGTTAAACGAACCCACTGTTCATGGAGCTCGATTGGATATTTCTACTGGTGGATGCGTTTTTCCTGGACTAAATAATATCCTTTGCAAATCCAGGATCACCACCTTAAGACTTTTGCTAAATGTGGCTGGATCTAATTTCACGAACATTGAGCAAACAGCATCTTATTTGAGAATTTCCTCAACTCGAATAGTTGCTCAACTGATGGCAAAGTGGCAATCTGCTCTGTCAAAAGAAGAGAGACAATTATTAACAGACTATTGTATAGGATCAGAGTCTCCTAATACTGAAGACCCTTTTCCCACTATGTATTTGTCTCCCAAATTAGATGATTGCATGGGTTTGTGTTTAAAAACTGGAAAGTCTTTCTGTTTGGATTTCTTTTCAGTTACAGGGAAAGTTTTGTACAAAGCTTGTGTTTGGGTTTTTAACAAGAAGATTTTAGACGATAAAGTGGATACACCATGGTGTTCTTTTTTAAAATGAGATGATAATGTTAAGCCTGAATGGAGAGTTTTGTATAAGCCACCGTTAACAAAGAGAGTAGGAGATATACAATGGAGAGTTCTTCATGGGGCAATAGCTACCAATGCTTTTATTTCTGTTTTAGATCCTGAGGTGAGCTCTGAATGTCCTTTTTGTTTTAAAAGAGAGACTGTTTTTCATGCATTTATGGAGTGCTCTAGACTAAAGCCCTTATTTAGTGTATTAAGAAATCTTTTTGATGCTTTTAATGAAACTTTTTCCAAGGAAATATTTGTTTTAGGTGCAAAATATGTGCAGAAAAGACGGACTGATTGTCAATTAGTTAATTTTATTTTTGGGTCAAGCTAAACTAACTATCTATTTAAGTAGGAAAAACAAGATTGAACAAATGCCTGGACATAATGTTAATGTGTTGTTTCCAAATCTTATAAAGTCTAGAGTGTTGATTGATTTTAATTTTTATAAATCTATGGATGATCTTATTTCTTTTGATCTAAAATGGTGTAGTAAAGGAGCTTTGTGCTCTATGATTGAAGATGAATTATTTTTTACAGGTTCTGTAATTTTATTCCCTGTTTAATATATACCTTGTGAATTGTTTTATGTCGATTTGTAATAAAGAGCATTTAAAATTCAATTTTCTCTCTCTCTCTCTCTCTCTCTCACTCACTCACTCACTCACTCACTCACTCACTCACTCACTCACTCACTCACTCACTCACTCACTCACTCACTCACTCACTCTCTCTCTCTCTCTCTCTCTCTCTCTCTCTCTCTCTCTCTCTCTCTCTCTCTCTCTCTCTCTCTCTGTGCATGCTGGGAAATGGTAGTGTGTGGGAGGGTGATCACGGTGAGAGGGAAATTTGAATTTTTGGAAAACTTTTTTCTTAACTATTCTTTTGGGAGCTTATGGGAAACTTTCGCAAAACTAATTTGGTTTTAGTCTGTTAAATTCTCAGATTTTGTTTACGTGTAGGCCTATAGTCTAGTATTGTCGTGTCGGGGACGGAGATGGCGTCGCACGGGAGTGTGCTGGCGTCGTCTCTGTCGCTCCGTCACGGCATCAGGTGTGTCACGAACGCTGGAGAGTCTGTGGAAGACGTGCTGTTGGATGTAGCTGAGCGCGTCGGTCACGACAACATTATTTCTGCGTCCAGAATGAACAAAGCAGTGGTGTTTTTTCTCAAGGATGAATAACTAGTGAATCGTTTGATCGAAAGTGGAATTTCGGTAAGTGGTGCTTTTATTCATGTTCTACCGTTAGCAACACCAACGAGTAAAGTGACAATTTCCAATATTCCGCCGTTCATTCCTAATGCTGATATTGAGCCCAAGCTTTTGCGTTTTGGTAGACTTGCTAGTGGAATCAAAATGGTTCCACTTGGCTGCAAAACTGCGGCTTTGAAACATGTTCTGTCGTTTCGGCGACACGTATTTATGTTTTTAAACTCGCAGCCTCTGAATGTGTCGTTTCGATGCATGTATGAAGGCAAATCGTACATGCTAATCGTAGGCGCCAATTTATTTTAATCATGGAGGAAGAGCCGGAGGGAGGAAGAGTGGTGGTGGATGTGTCAGCATGTGTAACAGAGTTAGAATTGTATTTAGTTTTATTGTGAATCCTCCTGAATTCAACCGCAGTTATTCATTTCATGTTAAAGTAGTGCCCTCATGTGGTTTGTTTGGGAGTTGCAGACAAAAATGCGTGGTTTGACGGTATATAGCGTAACACAACAGTTGCTACGGGGAACGCGTGCTGTTGGTGCGTATGGTCATGCTCTGTCTCATTCTGGCAATATTTGTGTGATTATGACACAAAATGACTAGCGATTTCAAGTATTTTGTATTTGTGATTTGGTTTAGCCAATGTTTAAACCATTTAATTCGAGTAGTAACATATATTTGATTAGTTATGGCCTTTTGTAAACTTCCGTCTGATAGTGCTCTCGTTAGCAAGGCCACAAGGTTGCTAATTTTATCTTATATTTTATTTAGATATGTAATGTCTGCAGCAAAACACCACTGAGAGGATGTTTTATTTCACTTTTCAGGTATGTTTTTATGTATATTTTTGTTTATTATTGCTTTTGCTTTTATTATTGCATCATGTTTCATACGAAATGTGGTCATGTGTCGTGTGTTCTATTATTGGTTATATACTGTTATAACGTAACACAACAGTTGCTACGGGGAACGCGTGCTGTTGATATGTAATGTCTGCAGCAAAACACCGAGAGGATGTTTTATTTCACTTTTCAGTAAATACCAATCAACAAAAATGATGTGTCCTTGCATTTATTGAGGAATTGAGCCCACTGACTCCTGTTCATCTGAGTGCACGAAGACCGTGTGAACTAATTGGTCAAATCACAACGCAGAATACGAGAGAGAGAGACCAGATCCAGTCACGAGAGCGACGAGATCTGTCACATTGGTGCCGTGACCTTTTGGATCACCTGATCATCTTGAAGAAGATCGCCGTGAGGTTGCTGTTTACCTGTAGTTTGTTGATTTAAGTACTTTTTGAATGCAGTCTTTTTGAAGGAAGTCTTTTTGAGTGCAGTCTTTTTGAAGGAAGTCTTTTTGAGTGCAGTCTTTTTGAATGCAAAGTCTTTTTCAACGTGTTTTTGAAAAATAAAAATGTTTTGTTTGTTTTTGTTTTTTTTGGATGAAGACTTTGAATGTTTTTGTTTTTGTTTTTTTTGGATGAAGACTTTGAATGTTTTTGTTTGTTTGTTTTTGCATACAGACTTTTGAATGAGGACATCTTCAACTGATATGTCACTGCTGCTTTCGGACTGTTACAGATATCGAGTTATGGACTGCTGAGTAACTTTTGAATTAATATTTTTTCATAACTTTCATTCATGGATGAAAAATTTGTTCAACGATTTAATGTTAGCAGTCCTGTGAGCCCTTTTATTCCACGTGGAAGGGGTGTCATGACCAACAGTCTTTGTGTTGGTGAACCTACACCCAATGTCAGTAGGGAAAGTCCTTTGTGCATGGCGTTCGATAATGCACAGGGTGCTGGACGTGGTTTGCTTTTTCGAGACCCACCTGTTAAGAACCATGTTGGAAACACGTCTACCCCACGTAGTGCGAATTGCGATAATCAGATGTTGGATTGTTTAGCCGACATGTTCGGGCGGCTGGGTGACCAAATTAGTGATGCTGTCGCTGCCAAAATAATTGAAAGTGGAACAATGACTGCGAGCCGCGAGTCTCATGTCGGCAAAGAGATAAATTATGACAGTTTCACCAAACAAGATGTTTCTCAAGTGACCGTACATGTCACTACCGACAGAGAACCTGTAATTTTCAGAGGTGACTAGGGTTGGGTATCGGTCGGGTTTTATCCGATACCAGTACCTACTCGGTATTTTTTAAACGGTTCCGGTGCTTAAACGGTTCTTGAAACGGTACTTAAGAAAACGAAAACGCACACACTTTGTAAAAAAATAATACCCTTTTATTTGCAGGGCCAAACTGGACACAATATTAACTTAAATATTTAAATATTTTCTGATTTCTGATTAAATTAAAAATTGAGCCGTTTAATAGGCTACTGATGTAAAATACTTAAGATCAACATTTTGTCTTCACATAGGCCTATTATACTTTAAGCAGAGAAATATCTGACACTGAGCAGAAATATTTAACACACACAGTAGCCTCGTATAAAGAAGTGTTGGAACTTTGTTAAAACATTTTGCATACGTTGTCACACTCGCTGTTGAATGGCAACGGTGTTTGCTAGCCTACTTGATATGCAAGATTTGCAGTTGGAATTAAAATAGGCCTACTAGACTTACCTGAAGAGGAACGGCTGCTTTTATCATCGTCTGTGATGTCGCAACCCGATCACACTTCTAGGTCGTCTCTATAGCAAGCAGTGTGTATTACACGCAATGAAGTGTGTATCAAATGCACGCGAAAACCTCGTAGCCTATCATATGCACGTAAAATCAAATTTTCGCATATAAATTGCACGATAAACACACTGCGTGCTATAGAGACACAGCTGAACTTGAACTTTCGTCAAGCGTGTCAGAGGATCTGAGTTCCGCATTCGTACAGTTTTTTGTTCTTTTTTTTTGTTCTCATCAAAACCGATTATGCTCATCAATGGTTGTATATCAAGCAGGGTTTGTGCATTAGTATATTTTGTGATTTATATTTTTTCCGATTTCACTGGAACGAGAGTCTCTCCGCAACGGATTGAAGCGCGCGTCTGAGTGAAGACAGTGTGCGCGAGCCATCCGTGCCACTGATCGCAGAGGCAAAGAGCACTTTGATCACTTGATTTAAAAAACACATGTCAGCGCTAGATCGTCTCTTATTTAACAAACGAACGAAATGAATGCTCTGCTGGTTAACTGGAGATGTTTTATTTGGATCATTCGTGCCGCGAGATGTTTTACAGGCACCGAAATCAGGCACCGAAATTTTCGTTCTTATATGGTCTGGTTACTACCGTTTACGTCGGAACCGGTTCCCTATTGGAACCGAGTTTCGGTACCCAACCCTACGGTAGTGATAAATTTCCGGTACACGAATGGATTGAGATGACCAGGACTCTTCTGTCAAAACAGAGGTGTGCTGTTGTAAATCAAGCAGATGAGATAATATCGCGATTGATGGGCAAAGCGGGGGATATTGTGAGAATTAGTCTAAGAAGTGACTCGTCTCTTGATGTCAAGAATGACCCTGACATAATTTACTCTATTCTCCTGAAATATTTCAGTGTTGCACCTAGGGCTGGGCAACGATTAATCGTGATTAATCGCATCCAAAATAAAAGTTTGTTTACACATAATATATGTGTGTGTAGTGTGTATAATTATTTTGTATATATTAATACAGACATATGCATGTATATATTTAAGAAAAATATTTTATTAATATATCAAATATTTATATTTATATATAATATAAATTACAGTATACAGTATATACATGCAAATATTTCTTAAATATATACACTCACCGGCCACTTTATTAGGTACCCCATGCTAGTAACGGGTTGGACCCCCTTTTGCCTTCAGAACTGCCTCAATTCTTCGTGGCATAGATTCAACAAGGTGCTGGAAGCATTCCTCAGGGAGTTTGGTCCATATTGACATGATGGCATCACACAGTTGCCGCAGATTTGTCGGCTGCACATCCATGATGCGAATCTCCCGTTCCACCACATCCCAAAGATGCTCTATTGGATTGAGATCTGGTGACTGTGGAGGCCATTTGAGTACAGCGAACTCATTGTCATGTTCAAGAAACCAGTCTGAGATGATTCCAGCTTTATGACATGGCGCATTATCCTGCTGAAAGTAGCCATCAGAAGTTGGGTACATTGTGGTCATAAAGGGATGGACATGGTCAGCAACAATACTCAGGTAGGCTGTGGCGTTGCAACGATGCTCAATTGGTACCAAGGGGCCCAAAGAGTGCCAAGAAAATATTCCCCATACCATGACACCACCACCACCAGCCTGAACCGTTGATACAAGGCAGGATGGATCCATGCTTTCATGTTGTAGACGCCAAATTCTGACCCGACCATCCGAATGTCGCAGCAGAAATCGAGACTCATCAGACCAGGCAACGTTTTTCCAATCTTCTATTGTCCAATTTTGATGAGCTTGTGCAAATTGTAGCCTCAGTTTCCTGTTCTTAGCTGAAAGGAGTGGCACCCGGTGTGGTCTTCTGCTGCTGTAGCCCATCTGCCTCAAAGTTCGACGTACTGTGCGTTCAGAGATGCTCTTCTGCCCACCTTGGTTGTAACGGGTGGTTATTTGAGTCACTGTTGCCCTTCTATCAGCTCGAACCAGTCTGGCCATTCTCCTCTGACCTCTGGCATCAACAAGGCATTTCCGCCCACAGAACTGCCGCTCACTGGATGTTTTTTCTTTTTCGGACCATTCTCTGTAAACCCTAGAGATGGTTGTGCGTGAAAATCCCAGTAGATTAGCAGTTTCTGAAATACTCAGACCAGCCCTTCTGGCACCAACAATCATGCCACGTTTAAAGTCACTCAAATCACCTTTCTTCCCCATACTGATGCTCGGTTTGAACTGCAGGAGATTGTCTTGACCATGTCTACATGCCTAAATGCACTGAGTTGCCGCCATGTGATTGGCTGCTTAGAAATTAAGTGTTAACGAGCAGTTGGACAGGTGTACCTAATAAAGTGGCCGGTGAGTGTACATGCATATGTGTGTATTTATATATACAAAATAATTATACATGCTACGCACACATATATTATGTGTAAACAAACTTTTATTTTGGATGCGATTAATCACGATTAATCGTTGCCCAGCCCTAGTTGCACCATCGTGCCTTCCGTTGGCTGACTTTTATTCGACTCTGCCTAAGCCCAGTGAGACCGCAGTAGATTACTGGATCAGAATCAATAAGGCAGCAGATCTAGCAGATGAAGGCCTGCGTAGACAAGGGCGGGCCATGGATAATATCAGTGAAGAGGTGGCTCACATGTTTTTAAAATATTGCCCTGATCCTGTTCTGTCTGGTCTCTTTAAGCACAAGCCGATCAGTGAATGGACTGCTAGAGAAGTCCAGGGGAGGTTGGATGCATATTGTAAAATGGGCAGTTTGCGAAAAGTTCAGCCACTGGCTGAAAGGTCACGTATTTACGGTGTGGACTGATAACAACCCGCTCACTCACATTTTGTCCAAACCTAAGCTTGATTGTTGTGAGCAGAGGTGGGTGGCCAAACTTGCGGCGTACAATTTTGACATCAAGTATGTACCGGGTGCGCAGAATGTTGTGGCTGACGCTTTGAGTAGGGTTCCATTCGTGAATACTAGCATCGGCTCTAGACTGTTATGTGAGAAATATGACAAACTTTTGTCTGAAGTACAGGAGGTTTCTGCCGGCTCAGTTCAGGATGCTTTTCGGTGGTCTTGTGGGTCTGAAGGAAAGCAGGGTGTTTCTAGCAGCGGTCCTTTGCACAGTAATTCGGTGAATGTTGCACGAACTTCCTTGGAGAAGGAGGATGTAGTGGCCATGCTTAACTCACAAATGGCATGGGAAGACGGTGCAAGACTTCGTGCTTTGTCTGTTTTGGATTATCTTCCTCAGATGGTTCCCGACTTGGAGATGCAGCTTACATATTCCGAACGTGACCTGCGTGAAAAGCAGCTTTCTGATAGTGTGCTGTCAAGGGTTATTCATTATGTGGAAAGACACCGCAGACCTAGCAGGCGTGAAAGAGCAAAGGAATCTGTTGGGGTCCTTAGATACATTAAGTATTGGGAGAAATTTGTTGTGATAAATGGAATTCTCTACCGGATCTCCCGTGATCGTTTGTCTAAGGGTAAGCGTTTCCAGTATGTTGTCCCTGAGTCACTTCAGTTGGAGGTTTTGAGGGGTATTCACGATCATGCGGGTCATCAGGGCCAGTCCAGGAGTTTGGGACTGGTGAGACGTCGTTTCTTTTGGCTGAGCCTCGACAGAGATGTTAGAGAGTATGTACGACACTGTCTGAGGTGTGTTATGGGTAAAACTGCTGAGCCTGAGGGTCGAGCACCCCTAGAAAATATTGTGACCTGTAGACCATTGCAGTTGGTATGCATTGATTTTTGGTCAGCTGAAGATCATAAAAACAAGTCAGTCGATATCTTAGTGATCACCGATCACTTTACCAGGTTGGCACATGCGTTTCAATGCAAAGATCAGTCTGCTAAACAGGTGGCACGGGTTTTGTGGGACAAATACTTTTGTGTGTTTGGGTTTCCTGAACGCATACACAGTGATCAGGGGGCAAGCTTCGAGGGCCAGTTGATTGGTGAGCTTCTTCGGGTGTCTGGGGTACAAAAATCACATACAACTCCCTACCATCCTATGGGGAATGGTAGTGTGGAGCGATTTAATAGGACCCTGGGGAGCATGATCCGTACATTGGCTCCTGATGCAAAGCGTAATTGGCCAAGACAACTGCAATCTTTGACTTTCTTGTACAACTGTACTGTTCATAAGACGACGGGCTATGCTCCATTTTATCTCATGTTCGGTAGAGTTCCTTGCCTTCCAGTAGACATAATTTTCCGTTCTGTATTGGAGGATCACACTGTGACTTGCTACGACAAGTATGTGGCTTCTCTTTTGAAAGATTTGGAGGAGGCCTTGTCATTAGCTCAGGCACATGCTTCAAAGGAACAGAGTAGGCACGCAGTACTTTACTACAGGAGAGTCAAAGATCAGGACATTGATGTTGGTGATCGTGTTCTTCTAGCGAACAAGGCTGGAAGAGGCAAGCGAAAGCTAGCTGACAGGTGGATGTCTGCCGTCTTTGTTGTGGTGGATAGAAATGCCGACACTCACATTTTCAAGATTAGGGATGCAAGCACTGGTCAGGAAAAGGTTGTGCATCGCAACCTTTTGCTACCTGTGAACTTTTTGCCGTTAGACAAAGCAGAGTGTACAGTATCCAACACAGTTTCATCTTCGTCTGTGCCTGATTGATGCGACAAAAACAATGTTTCTGAGTCTTTGGCAAGTATGGGTGTTGACAGTTTGAAATCTGGAACGAGTGTCAGAGATGGTGGGTTGGCAAAGATGCATGAGGATTCAGTGTCTGTTAAACCTGATGTTGGTTTGTCTCTTGATGCTAATGTCTCATGTGATACAACTGGTAGTCATGACAGAACTTCTGACTGGGTTTCTGGGTTGCCTGATGAATGTTCACAGCTGGGATCAGTTGTGTCTTTGAGCAATATGTCAGTGAGTGCACAAAACGAACAGTTTGATAGTTCGAGTGTTACTAGGAGTTTGGATTCTGAGGTGGAACCTGTGAGTCTTGCATGTTCTGTGATTCCAAATCCTTCAGCAGATGTTTCCAAAGTTGATGCTGAAGATGTGGCAGTTTCTGACACTGGGACCTTTATTGTGGCCAGGTCTCGTTTTGGACGTTTCCTCAAGCCTGTGAATAGACTGTTGTGCACTATGACGAGACAAGATGTTGTGTCAATGTCTGGTTGCAGAATTCAGACTGTTTAAATGTTTATTTGTTTTGTTTTAGAACTGAGTTGTTCAACATGTTTGTAAGATGTACAAATGAGAAGACACAAGGTACAACATTTTTATTTTTTATTTGTTCAATGTTTCTTTTCTTTTCATGACATACCTTGATAAGTGTGTTACATTTGCTTACTATATACCTTGACATAGAGTTTTGTGAGATGTATATGGGCATCTTACTGCCAGATGTTGGTCTGAGAGTGTTGCGCTCCTCTCTTTCCACTTCATCTTTTCAGATAACCTAGAGTTTGGCATACCAGTAGGTATCTCTGTGTGTGTTCGCCAATGTGAATGTATTGAAGGGTGTTTTATTTTTGTACTACCGCTGCTTTAATTCAGTAGAATTCAGTGGGGGTGAATGTAACAGAGTTAGAATTGTATTTAGTTTTATTGTGAATCCTCCTGAATTCAACCGCAGTTATTCATTTCATGTTAAAGTAGTGCCCTCATGTGGTTTGTTTGGGAGTTGCAGACAAAAATGCGTGGTTTGACGGTATATAGCGTAACACAACAGTTGCTACACAACACGTGCTGTTGGTGCGTATGGTCATGCTCTGTCTCATTCTGGCAATATTTGTGTGATTATGACACAAAATGACTAGCGATTTCAAGTATTTTGTATTTGTGATTTGGTTTAGCCAATGTTTAAACCATTTAATTCGAGTAGTAACATATATTTGATTAGTTATGGCCTTTTGTAAACTTCCGTCTGATAGTGCTCTCATTAGCAAGGCCACGAGGTTGCTAATTTTATCTTAGGTTGCTTATATTTTATTTAGATATGTAATGTCTGCAGCAAAACACCACTGAGGATGTTTTATTTCACTTTTCAGGTATGTTTTTATGTATATTTTTGTGTTTATTATTGCTTTTGCTTTTATTATTGCATCATGTTTCATACGAAATGTGGTCATGTGTCGTGTGTTCTATTATTGGTTATATACTGTTATAACGTAACACAACAGTTGCTACGGGGAACGCGTGCTGTTGATATGTAATGTCTGCAGCAAAACACCACTGAGAGGATGTTTTATTTCACTTTTCAGTAAATACCAATCAACAAAAATGATGTGTCCTTGCATTTATTGAGGAATTGAGCCCACTGACTCCTGTTCAACTGAATGCACGAAGACAGTGTGAACTAATTGGTCAAATCACAACGCAGAATACGAGAGAGAGAGACCAGATCCAGTCACGAGAGCGACGAGATCTGTCACACATGCGACAGCTCAAATTCAGCACTTCAGCATCCTTGGCCATACCTGAAAGAGCTGTTTGAAGTGAAGACGAAGAAGGGCAATTGTATTATTATGTCATGCCAACTTTGCTTGCCTAAGCCAGTTGAAATCTCGGCATTCAAGAGTTCTACATCTAATTTGAAAAAACACATTGAGGTAAGTTTCGAATATCTGTTGTTAAAGGTGCCCTAGAATGTTTTTTTTTATTATTTTATAATGTTTCCTGGGTTGCCCTTATAATGTTAGTATGTTTTTTAGATAAAAAATAGTCATAATTTAGAAATAAAAGGCATTTTTCCTAGCCTGATTTTAGTCTCTGATTTGAACACTCTGTTTGAAGGGGCGTGTCTGCTGTGAGAACCGGCCACTGCTGTGATTGGCTGACATGCTTGCATATGAAATATGACATGTGAAACTCTCTCGAATACTTTTATTACAGCTGTTATATACGTTTTAACTATTACAGCTATCGAGATTAACGAATCGTGAGATGTTTTTAAAGAATTTAAATCTATTTCCATCACATAAAATGTTGCTGTGATGAGCATTGAGCAAGCAGATGACAGTCTGTTGATCGCGAGACAACGCAGTTTCTCTCTCTAATGCTTTCACCAATGCAAACGATGACATAGCCTACTTCTATGAGAGCTTCGTTGTGCAGTGTTACAGCGTCATTGATTTCATAACGAGTTTGGCAAGAGAGATAAACTCGCGCTGTGTGGATTGTTCTTTGACCGCTTTCTGTATACTTTTTTCACTGAGAATTAGCCTATTTAACGTTAGTTATGTATGCTCGTTACTTGGAGTTTGCTATTACTGTACTAGGATCTTGCGCTGGATCTAACACAGTGTAAATTATCTTTAATAAAATCACTACTTACCGGTTGCGGGAATATAGTTGGAATTACCCCCTTCTTCAGTTTGAGACGCTGAGAGAAGCTTGATATTGTCCCAGGTTCGAAAATAAGTCCGTGGTGAAATGGGCAGAGCAAACTAACAACTTCGAATTAAACTGTTGCGGTATCCGATTAATATAAACATCAACCACGCGTCCACGCCTGTTGACATTTCTTTTCTGTGGGAAGGGTATGAAAATACCTCACATCCCCTGCACAGCCTGGAACATAGCATTTATTCCATGATCTGCCATTTTCTCTCTGATCCTCGCTTGTTCCGATGATGACTCGGCTGTGCAGTGCTTGTCATTGAGGGCTGGGATATGCAAATCTTTGGAGGCGTGATCCCCGACTGTTGCGTCACAGTCGGTATTATGTGGAGATTCGCCTGTTTTTCAGGGGTGTTTTTTAAAAACGAGATTTAAATAAGAAGGAGAAAACAATGGTGTTTGAAACTCACTGTATGTCATGTCCATGTACTGAACTCTTGTTATTTAACTATGCCAACATAAATTCAATTTCACATTATAGGGCACCTTTAAGTATAATTTTGTATAATAAAATTCACCATATAATGCGCAAGTTTGTTCATGTATGGGTTTATCATGAGTGTGAATGTTTGACAACCAAAATTATTCTGCCAAAAATTTCACAAAAAAAGCACTGTGATCGACACAGATCGAATAAATTTTACCGGACAATGCATGGTGTTTTTGATGACGCGATCATAGCAACCATGATAGCAACCAGCATAGAGTAAAGGCACGCACGCTTTATAAGTGTTGCTGGTTACTGTATGATGACTGAAATCATGAACTTCAGAACTTGCCTAAACAATTACTAAAAATAAACTGCAGAATGTTACATTTTCTAATACACGCACAAATGGTATGTATTCTGTTAGCACTGCACGAGCTTGCGATGCCATCTACTCGAAAAACTTAATTTAGCTTGTTTACCGGGCTTCAAAGTGCATTAGGCATTAACCTATCATCACTGCTAGATTTTTGTCCCTTACATCAATTTCGTTTAGCATATAAAAGCATTAACCTCCTTTGTGTTGACTTATTGAAGTGGATATTATTTTAATGTTACGTTCTCAAATGGCGATTTAAAATTTTAGTCCATGTATAGCAAATCACTTTCATAAAACATCAGATTTATATTTAAAACAAGTTTATTTTTTAATTGCACGCAAAAATGATCAGTGGTGAAAATTGTGAGTTACTCAATTCTGTAGTGTATTCTTTTTACAGAGAAAACATCCAATGAAATTAAAGCAGTACAATGAATGCATCTTGAAAAGGAAGAACTCAGAAGAACAGAGGTGTGATTCAGCTGTGAAACAGATGAAGATTAAAGACTTCTCTGTGTCCTGCAGGCAGGTTACTCAGTCCACAGTTGACAGGCTTGTAGTTGAGTTTGTCTGTGAAAGCCTTCAGCCCTTTACCGTAGTTGAACTTCCTACATTCAAAAATCTAATCTGTACAATGCAACCTAGCTGTACAGTTATGTCCAGACCAACTGTGAAGCTGAGAATTGAGGAAGCAGCCACAAAGATAAAGAAAAACATCATTGCTGAGATGGCAAAAGTCAACTATATAGGTACCACTACTGACTGTTGGACAGCACGACAACACAGTTACATTGGTGTAACAGCACACTGGATCGATGAACCTACTCTGGAAAGAAGGTCTGCTTCCATTGCCTTCAGACGCTTGAAAGGTTCACATACATTTGATGTAGCTGCCAGCAGAAACAGTTGCATAATTTAAGTTCCATAAAAGAATAGTTTTAATTTAATAAGTAACCACGTTTAAATATATCATAATATATTTATATTTATTTGCATTTCTTTTACTTTGAAATATATGTACAAGCTGACTTGTTTATGTAGGCTCATATAGCGGAACTATTGTTCTGAGGTTCGGGTGGTTCAGACGTTTATTGATGTTACACCAGCATCGTAATATGTAGCGCATACAGAGCTAACTGCAGCTCGTTAAGTTTTTGGTTACGTTATTACATTTGTAAGGTCACCGAGAGACACACGGAAGAGAAGTTGCCTTTGTTACCTGTTTTTTGTTTCACTCCCCTGGAGTTAACGCGGCCAATGAGGTATGCATAGTTATTTTAATGTGTAATTATCAATGTTAAGCATAACTGTGTGACGGTTTATTAACAGTCAATCTAACGTTGTGTTTTTATTTATTAATGTGCTATTCTCTGTGAGAATATTCTTATTTCTGTAACTTGTCATGTGATTTTTATATTTTATTTAGTTCTCACGGCATGTTTGATGGCATCGAGGATGACTAATAAATGCCCGTAAACAAGAACGCCTTGTGTCCGTGTCTGTTAACTGGAGGGAGCTACAGTGAGAACTCAGCCTGCTTGACACGAGGTGGAGACGTGGGGGAGATGATGATCCACGCCTGCCTTTCGTCGGCGGAGCTGCACGCATGTTTACATTAAATGTGAGCGTCAAAAGATAAGACTGTGCATACAATGTTAACATATTAAGAGGCAAGAAGAACCCGGGAGCATTGCCTGGTTAAACCTACAAGAAGTCGAATATTTAAAACAAGTTAAATATTTAGAAGTGGAATAGTTTTCAACTTAAACTGCTAAGCTATTGAAGGAAAACAAATTTATTAAATGTTACATAAAGGTTTAACAGTATTTTTAACTGAGAAAGTGCACACTATGACTATAACCTTTGGTCACTTCTCTGAGTACAGCTGGGCCCTTTGTCTCTATGATAGTGGTAATGTTAGAGTGATCTGATCAGGCTGATTGGATCACCATCATCAGGCCTGACACTGTAATCCTGATGAACTCAGGTAAACAGCTGACTCATGAATCATTTACATGCATTGTTCAGAATGACTCCTCCTTTAGGTAATCCCACCCTCTTTGGAAAGTATAAACTAAGAATGTAAAATTATCTTAGTCAGACGATGTTGGTATCACTGCAGCGACAAGCAATAAAAGAACTTCTGCTTGGAAAACTTCCTCCGTCTCCTGGTCTTGAGCTTCTAACTTTTCTACAAGGAAAAACTTCACCACAGATGGTGCCGTGAGCCGGATAGAATTAACTTCACCTAAATCAAGAACTGAATTTCCACAAAGATCTCAACAAAGACTGAGTTCCAGAACTGAGTTCCAGAACTGAATCCTGAAACTTCAAAGCTCAACAAAGAACAAACCTTTTCTGACTGAGTTCCAGACGGAATCTTTTCATACAAACAACGATTTGGTGAGTTTCACTCTATTCAAAGAACCGTTGAAGACCAGTACAAATCTCTGCGCCGTCAGAAGAACAGTTATCAGACAGCTGCAGTGTTTGGTTAACGAAGTTACCCTTTAAAAGTTTATTTTTAGAGATGAAAGTGATCCTCTGGTTTTTTTTTAGGCAGGGAAGTTTTTAGATATCCTCTACGTTGCTAGAGGAGGTTTATCCTCTAAAGTTAGGGAAGGTTAACATGGCGTGTTAACCCTCTGGAGTCGAGAAACGCGCCGGCGCGTTTTGCGCGATTTTTTTCACATAGCAGCAAAATAGACTTAAAATACTCCGTCACCTTTGGTCATACACACTTAAGAAATATGAAAAAATAAACTATTAAATGTCTACTTTTTTATGGGTCCACTTACAATCGAAATAAAATATTGTGCTTTTGTAAAATAAAGAAAATAAACAGGGTGTGCCTTCTGCCTCTCCGTCTCCGTGAACTTTTTTTCTATGAGCACGTCTCTAAACATAAACAAAACTCCGCAAATACTAGTCACACAGGCATGATCAATATATCTTTATAATCATTTAAGTGTGTACTTTTAAATTATCTAATTCAAAACTAAAACAAATATTCTGTGTTTATGTAATCTATATAAAAAGAGAGAGATGCCAGGCGTTCTCATTTCAGCTAATTATCTTTTAATGTGACCACGCCCACAGAGAGCGCGCGCTATAGAAACGCAAATGATCTGAAACTTGCCAACGCCCACACGAGCTCGATAAAACACCAAGTTCAGATTAATGTACCGGTAGTCTGTGTCGTTTTTCGAGGCTGTGAGGAATAATTCTGGATAATTTACCTCAGTGCTGGATTAATTTCACTTCGAGGAGCCATGGATCCAGGATCATAGTAAGTTTATTCTTTGTTCTAATCGCGAATACTGTTTTAAAATGAATCGCGTGTCTTTCTCTGTGTGATGAATGAACGGAATTCGCACTGTTGTTGTTACAGACGAAATATGAAAGACAACATTTAGTTGACTAGTTTGGGATAGATTATAAAGATTTTTACTCTAAAATAGACATCAAATAAGCTTTAGTTAACCAGTTTCTGCTCATATGTTAAATATATAACGTTAGAATGTTTTGTCAAAAATAAGCTCATAATCTAAGATGTTATTATAGTGTTTGTTCCAATGTAGACTATATCAAACTAATGAATCCTTAACTTTGAAATATGAATGCTAAAATCCAGGCTATAGGCCTACTTAAAAAAAAAAAAAAAAAAGACAAGATAGATCTTGATAGAGATAGAAAAAATCTTAATAGTATTGTTTTTTATTAGTGACACATTTGAGGAGATTCCAAAACTTTCTGAAAATACAGTATGAGAATTAACTGCATACTAGAAATGTTTACCTTGGAAATTATACAATTTGAATGTATAAAAAATTTGTGAAAAAATACCTTTTTTTTCCTCTCTGAGAACTCTAACTTTCTAACTCTAACTAATTCTGTAGAATGGTCCATATAGCCTATTTGAACAGGATTTGTTTCCAGGTATGACTATGTACTAAAAATTTGCTTTTGACTTTCATTTATATTTGTATTTTATATATATATATATATATATATATATATTATTTATTTATTTATTTTTGTCCTCGCATTCTTTCTTGTGTGACACACCTGAATGAAAGGCTCATTAGTATGCAGGCTCATTAGTATGCAGGCTCATTACTATGCAGGGTCTTTGTCTTCTCAGGTGTGAATCACAGCAAGTCACGCCCCTGCGCATATTGCCTTTGGAAGCAAAAACTGTTTTAAAAAATTTAAATCAATGTATTGTTTTATGTGAATGATTAGGCCGGGTGATTTTCAGATCATTTTGAAGCAAAAACACTAGGCAACTACATCCATTAGTCAAAAGTCTTGTGGACACATATTAAGTATGTGTTTTGTGGCCTTATTTCAGAAACTTTAATTTTTAGTTTTTTGAATAACCATGCATAAACATTATTCCCTCAAAAATACAAATATGTAAATAGATGTTGCTCGCATATTATGGTACCCCTATTTGTGCTAAATAGAGTGTAATTACACCTTTGCCATTAATATGTTTATAAGCAACTGAAAAAAGCACAAATGTCAGGGCATATCAAAACATCTCACAGACCTCAAAAACCCCTTAGACTCCAGAGGGTTAATATTGGTGAACCTCTGTTCAAACAGGGATGTTTATCCCCTAAAAGTTGAAAAGGTGAAATATCCATTTTCTTTTGTAGGGAAGATTAGCGTAACATGCTAATAGTTTGTGATGTGTTGGTAACAAGGAAGATTTAACAACAGTTGATCTGTGTTCGAGTGTAGCCTCTGTTTGATCAGAGAAATTTTAGTGTTTGATTGTGTGATAAAGAACATCACAAAATGGTCAGGACAAATGCTAGACTAATCTCCACAAATCAAAAAGGTGGACTAGCTACTCCATTGTGGTCAGATAGTGAATTCAAATCACTGTTAGGAGAGCACATGGACTCCATAGTGACTGAGTCAGTTAGATTGGATTTGACAAAGAAATTTGTAAATTGGTGTTAGGTGCATGTATCAGAAAGAAAAATGTGAAAGGCATAATCTGTTGCCATAGAGAATTTGGTTTAGCACTAGCTACACAACAGTCTGAGAGTAACTCAGAGCTAGAGACACAGATTAAAAAACTCCGTGCTAGAGTATGTTCTTTGACCAAGAAATTAAACCGCAACAAAAATGAAAATAAAACTGATGTAGAAGTTAGTCAGCCAGATAACATTTACCCTGACTTACAAGCGTTTTTTGAAACAGATGTAGCTCTCCAATCAGTAGCTGATGAGCCTGTAGACTCAGTAAATGTTTGTGGGGCTAGGAGAAGATCTCAGGGAATTGAGGGAACTGAAAGTGTTCCTCCCAACTCCTCTGTTGTTCAAATACAAACTGTTGCTAAGGCCTTAGGACCTAAAGACATTGAGCGACTGTCCCAGAACTTACCCTCAGCGTGCACACAGTTCTCTGAATTTAGAAGAGCATTGATCAGCAAAATGCGTTTGTATGACATGTCGTTAACAGAAGTCACACAGTTAATGTCACAAATTTTAACAATCTGAATTCAACAGTTTTGAATCTGCAGTGACTTCTGAACTACGAAATGCCAGTAGAAGTGATATGAGAGAAGGAGTTTTGAAAATCCTAAAAAACATTGTTGGACCAAAAGTGGACTGGTCAAAGATCACTAGTTGTGTACAGAAGAATGATGAGACTGTTAGTGAATTCACAGAAAGATTTTGTCAGTCAGCTGCAGCTTACAGTGGAATATCAGACACATCAGAGAATGTGTTAACTGATAATAGCCCCTTGGCTCGCGCATGGTTTCATGGTCTTTTGACAGAGCAAAAAAATGCATTGCCTTTCTTAGACGTCACATGGTCCACTAGAACCCTGCAAAGTAACCTAGACAGGTTAGCTACTTGGGAAAGAGACTCTGATGTCAGGGCAAGAGTAAAAATTGCAGCAGTTTCCTTTAAGGTCAACCCAGAGAACCAACAGGAACGTAAATGTCCTAAGAAAGAGGGAAGTTGTTATTACTGTGGTAAGCCTGGGCATTGGAGAAAAGAATGTAGAAAAAACAAAAAGAATGTTAGAGAAGTGAACAATGTTACTCAGCTTCTGCTCAATCTGCTTGCCACTCTGAAGCAGCCCCTCCCATCATCAGTAACCACATTAGGCAGCTGTTTTAGGTGTTAATCATTCAGACTGTGAGTGCTTAATTTCCCCAGTAACTTACAACAAAGATGAAAGACTTATGTTCAGTTTTCCTTTGGGGGACACAACTAAACTCACAGCCTTAAATGTTATTTTTACAGCACAGGCCTTTGATCAGTAATAGTGTTAGGTCAGACTGTAAATGTAAAATGCCCTCCTGCAGTGTCCACAATAATGCCCGAACATTGTTCCATCCTCATGTATGATGTCTGCAAATGACTGAAGTTTTTGTTGGAGGATGAAGAGAAATTAATCACGATTGTGTAACGTTGTTCCTCCACCAACAGGGATAGGATAGGACACACGAATCAGTGAAGAACCCAGGGAAGAACCGAAAATGCAATAGGCAATCGGGGGCCAACCCTTGCGGCGAAGACTCCCTCATAGGCCTTCCCCATCCATTAGTAAATCCTCACTTCACTGTTTCTTTAGGTGTCAAAATAATTAAGAAATAGGGAAAGAAGGAACAACAAGAGCAGACTCGGAAAAGTTTACAACCCTAGTGTTTGAACCAATACTGCTCTCCTGTCTTTTGTTTTCTGTCTTCCTTTGTGCAGGTAACACTTGATGGCTGACCCGAGACCCATAAGCACCGACCTCCTAACCGGTGTATGAAGCCACAACCTCTAGAAATCAACGAGACCCACTGCCAACTATCAGAAAAGGATAAAGAAAAGAAAAAAAATACACAACGCAGAGAGTGAGACCCACATACATAATCTTCAGTTATCCATCAACATGATCAAGATTGTCGTACTACTACTAACCATCGCACAAAATGTAGACTCCAGAATCCTTGTTTGCTGGAAAGAACGTTGCAGGCCACACCCGAAGATGGCTGCATTCCATGACTCACTTGTGCACAAAGACAGTCTTGATCTTTCAGCAAGACCCCAGATGACTGAAGTTAATTTTTCCGTAAGAATTTCACGGACCCTAATTGCATGTTTTGTTTCTGTGTCAGCATGCAATTGAAGAAACACCAACACAGAGCAAGCTTTGTGCCTGTAACGATTACAAGTTGCAAGAATGAGTTTTTAAGTGTTTAAATTTGTATATATTGTAGGAGTTATTTAGAACTCCCAAAGAGGGGACTGAAGGAATACAAATTTATTAAATGTTACATAAAGGTTTAACAGTATTTTTAACTGAGAAAGTGCACACTATGACTATAACCTTTGGTCACTTCTCTGAGTACAGCTGGGCCCTTTGTCTCTATGATAGTGTTTATGTTAGAGTGATCTGATCAGGCTGATTGGATCACCATCAGGCCTGACACTGTCATCCTGATGAACTCAGGTAAACAGCTGACTCATGAATCATTTACATGCATTGTTCAGAATGACTCCTCCTTTAGGTAATCCCGCCCTCTTTGTAAAGTATAAACTAAGAATGTAAAATTATCTTACAGTTTTTTTCAATTGTTTACACACAATTTTGAAAACCGGGTTCTTTTTTTCAAAATATAAGCACAATTATCCAAACACCACACTCACTTTGCATAATTCCTAGATTGTTTGCAAAATGACACACTTCTGTCAAAACATACACACTTCATTCAAAAGATATACACATATTTGTGAAAATGCTATTAGTTTTCATTTAACCAACACAGTCCTCAATGATCAGACACTATTGCAGCCAGTTTCACACTGCTGTGATAAATAAAAAACACATTTGTAAAAAAACTATTTTTAGGAAATAGCATGTTCTAGATTTTTGGCCAGATATTATGTAAGGGATAATTTAGATGAAAAAAAAATTGTGACAAACCCACAACATTCTTCATGATTAGTTTGAGATATAGGGAGAATGTACACAAATAGGCCTACTATAAACTTACCAAGCACTGCACAACACTGATTTCTAAAGTAAAGTAAACAGAAATTACAGAAAACAACTGTAAAACCAACAAGAATACTGTAACTATTCATCTCTCCGTCTGCCTGGATCAGGCCATAAGATTTCATTCACATCACAGGCTATGTCTTCATTGGCAAGGCACCATCGGAAGAATCGCCTTGTGTGACGAATCCACCCCTGCACAGAAGCTGCTTCAATAAGATCACAGGCCTGCTCCGTGCCCTGAATGAGGGGCAAGCGGTCATAGGGCCGCAGGTCGTATACCTTCCACCGCCACGCTGAAAAAAACTCTTCTATAGGATTCAGGAAGGGGTAGTATGGGGGAAGGTATAAGACTTCAAAATCAGGGTGATCATGGAACCAATTCTGGACCAGAGCAGCCCGATGGAATGAGACATTGTCCCAAACGACAATGTACCGCATCTGGTCCACTTGGTTTAATGCTGTGACAATCTCATGCAATCGGTCAAGAAATGCAAGAATTAGATTTGCATTATAAGGTCCCAGATTTGCATGGTGGTGGAGGACCCCATTTTGTGTGATAGCAGCGCAAATGGTGATGTTACCCCCTCGCTGCCCTGGCACATTGGTGATTGCCCTGTGTCCAATTACATTTCTCTCTCTTCTTCTTGTTTTCGCAAGGTTAAATCCAGCCTCATCCACATATATAAATTCATGTTGAATTTCTGCTGCATCCATTTGCAAGACTCTCTGAAACACATTAAAGACAATAAGATGCTATTCAATATCTATTGCACAGTATATATATTTTTTTTGTGACAGAAAATTATGAGCAGTGCACAATACCACACCATAGTAAGATGAACAATACATACCTCCACATACTCATTGCGCAGATGTTTCACTCTCTCTGAATTTCTGTCAAATGGCAACATGACATCATGACTTTGCGTAAACATACACGCCACTTTCAAAATCAAGTGGCGTGTTATCTATACGCATTTTCAGCTATCCGCGTGTATGTCCACGCCGCGTGTATGTCTACGCCGTTAAATGTCCGAGTGATTCCGCGTGTATGTGTACGCCGTTAAATTTCCGAGCGAAACTAAGCAAAATGAATATCTACATCTGGGGAGCGATATTTTTTTTCCTAGGATGGTAGGGGAAGAGTCATAAATGCTATTAACCCCAGTGACGGGTAGGTTTAGGGACGGGGTTGGGGTAGGTCATATATTTATATAGTAATGTAACGTTAAGTCAATGGCGTTCATAAACACGCTGAAAAGCGATTATGCATGTTGATAGCACGCCAAAAATGGAAATACGAATTGGCGTGTCATACATACGCTATTTCATGAGATCAGTCTGCAAATGGTACCCGATACAGTTGCTTCATGTATATTTGATTTTTCTTTAGGATTCGACCTAATGTTGACAGAGAGACTCGTTGGATGTTATTGAAAATATTGTCATCATTGATGATATTGGCTTGGATTCCTCGCAGCCTGATACAATTATTGGCCAAAACCATGTTCACAATGGCAGCCTCTTGTGCCCGAGTGAACATAGGTGCCCTTCCACCTTGGTGTCCTCTACCCTCAATCCTATGTAAAAAAGAAAAAAAAAAAAAAATATATATATATATATATATATATAAAAATACATATGCAGCCTACTGTCAAATGTCACAGTAAACATTATTGATGACAAGTACAGCAAGCTTCAGTTTAAATGTACTGTGTGGTTAGCTTACCTGTTTTCTCTATGAAATGTACGAATTACTGACGCAACAGTATTTCTGCTGAGATTTAGTTGAACTCTTTGTCCAGCTTCCATCAGTGTCAGTCCATGGTTGATAACATGGTCAATAAGTGTTGCACGGATTTCTCGAGTCAAATTTGGTCCTCGTCTTCTTTGTTCAGGTTCTATCAACCCTTCAAGTCCTTCTCTACCTCGTCCTCTATCTCCTTCTCTTTCTCTACCTCCTTCTCCTCTTCCTCTACCTCCTTCTCCTCTTCCTCTACCTCCTTCTCCTCTTCTTCTACCAAGGCCTCTTCCTCTATCTCCTTCTCTTCCTCTACCTACTTCTCTTCCTCTACCTACTTCTCTTCCTCTACCTCCTCTTCCTCTACCTACTTCTCCTCTTCCTCTACCTACTTCTCCTCCTCTTCCTCTACCTCCTCTTTCTCTACCTACTTCTCCTCTTCCTCTACCTACTTCTCCTCCTCTTCCTCTACCTCCTCTTGCTCTACCTACTTCTCTTCCTCTACCTACTTCTCCTCCTCTTCCTCTACCTCCTCTTCTTCTACCAAGGCCTCTTCCTCTATCTCCTTCTCCTCTTCCTCTACCTACTTCTCCTCTTCCTCTACCTACTTCTCCTCTTCCTCCTCTTCCTCTACCTACTTCTCCTCTTCCTCTACCTACTTCTCCTCCTCCTCCTCTTCCTCTACCTCCTCTTCTTCTACCAAGGCCTCTTCCTCTATCTCCTTCTCCTCTTCCTCTACCTACTTCTCCTCTTCCTCTACCTACTTCTCCTCTTCCTCTACCTCCTCTTTCTCTACCTACTTCTCCTCTTCCTCTACCTACTTCTCCTCTTCCTCTACCTCCTCTTGCTCTACCTACTTCTCTTCCTCTACCTACTTTTCCTCCTCTTCCTCTACCTCCTTCTCCTCTACCTCCTCTTCTTCTACCAAGGCCTCTTCCTCTATCTCCTTCTCCTCTTCCTCTACCTACTTCTCCTCTTCCTCTACCTACTTCTCCTCTTCCTCTACCTACTTCTCCTCTTCCTCCTCTTCCTCTACCTACTTCTCCTCTTCCTCTACCTACTTCTCCTCCTCTTCCTCTACCTCCTCTTCTTCTACCAAGGCCTCTTCCTCTATCTCCTTCTCCTCTTCCTCTACCTACTTCTCCTCTTCCTCTACCTACTTCTCCTCCTCTTCCTCTACCTCCTCTTCTTCTACCAAGGCCTCTTCCTCTATCTCCTTCTCCTCTTCCTCTACCTACTTCTCCTCCTCTTCCTCTACCTCCTCTTTCTCTACCTACTTCTCCTCTTCCTCTACCTACTTCTCCTCCTCTTCCTCTACCTCCTCTTCCTCTACCTACTTCTCCTCCTCTTCCTCTACCTCCTCTTCCTCTACCTACTTCTCCTCCTCTTCCTCTACCTCCTTCTCCTCTACCTCCTCTTCTTCTACCAAGGCCTCTTCCTCTATCTCCTTCTCCTCTTCCTCTACCTACTTCTCCTCTTCCTCTTCCTCCTCTTCCTCTACCTACTTCTCCTCTTCCTCTACCTACTTCTCCTCCTCTTCCTCTACCTCCTCTTCTTCTACCAAGGCCTCTTCCTCTATCTCCTTCTCCTCTTCCTCTACCTACTTCTCCTCTTCCTCTACCTACTTCTCCTCTTCCTCTACCTACTTCTCCTCTTCCTCTACCTACTTCTCCTCTTCCTCTACCTACTTCTCCTCCTCTTCCTCTACCTCCTCTTCTTCTACCAAGGCCTCTTCCTCTACCTACTTCTCCTCTTCCTCTACCTACTTCTCCTCTTCCTCTACCTACTTCTCCTCCTCCTCTACCTACTTCTCCTCCTCCTCTACCTACTTCTCCTCTTCCTCTACCTACTTCTCCTCTACCTACTTCTCCTCCTCCTCTACCTACTTCTCCTCCTCCTCTACCTACTTCTCCTCTTCCTCTACCTACTTCTCCTCTTCCTCTACCTACTCCTCCTCTTCCTCTACCTACTTCTTCTCCTCTTCCTCTACCGCCTTCATCTCCTCTTTGAGCTCCCCCTCTCATTCTCACTCTTCTTCTTCTTCTAACTCCTTCCATTTTTGTTGAAGACAGGTGTACTCACCTGCTGCCTTTTATAGCACAACTGAGTGCTGCGTTTTCAAATTAGCACATGTGTGCTTCCACACCTGGTGGTTGTGATTATCCAATTCGTTCATTAGTGTGGTCATTGGCAATCCAGTGCTTTGTAATGACAAGGAAGTAACCTCACAATCCTTATCTGTGTCTAAGGTGTGAAAATGTGTTTAGAGTTTTACAAATCACTGTGTGTAATGTTTTGCAAAAACGGTGAAGCAGACATTGTGTGTAATGTTGTGCAAATCTGTGGAGGTGTTTTGCTCATTGGAGTAGAATTTTGCAAGTTGTGTGGAATTTTTTTTTTTAGTGTGTAACCAATTGAAAAAAACTGTAGTTAGACGAGTTTGGTATGACTGCAGCAACAAGCAATAAAACAACTTCTGCTTGGAAAACTTCCTCCGTCTCCTGGTCTTGAGCTTCTAACTTTTCTACAAGGAAAAACTTCACTACAGCCCGCATAAAACACAAGCTGAAGGCGAAATCAACAAAACAAATTTAATTGAACAGGCGGTCGATGGTGAAGCAGAAATTGTGGATAAAAGTAAAAAAACAGACACAGATAATGAAACCGGCAAAGAACAGTGAATCGGGTATTCATGAAGAAAATGAATCAACTGAAGATATAGGCCGAAAGGAAGTGGGTGAAAAGGAATCAGGAAAAAAAAAGGAAAAAAATAAAAATTGTGATGGAGGGAAAAAAATAGGCATTTTGAAGAGGCAGGGACAAGTGATGTCAAAAAATCCCATATTGAAAGTTCGTATGATATAGATGTAGACACTGTTGAGAATCGATTCGATAATATACCTCTGTCTCAGCTCTCTGAAAGCACTGATGTGACTGAAGAGATGGCGGATGATGATCGTCTCTCTGAAATGTCAGACATTCCCTCCAATTATGATGAGGATCAGTTATATACAGTAAAAGAGATTAATGATTTCCTTGATGAAACCTTTGGGGAAAAAGCAGAAGTAAAGGAATTTTTTCCTGATGTGAAGAAGTTTTTGGCTTCAGTGATCAAGATACAAAAGACTGTTGGTTATGAAGAGTTAAGTAGAAAAAAAAGATTCAGATTGAAAAAAATGGTAATGAATCTGAGAAAAGAAAAAGTTCTTGAAAACTCTTTATAGTTTACTTATGAAGGAAGCACAAGTGTTGAACTATCTGTCCTTTTTTGTCTTGTCATCTCTTTTTTTCCTTTTTCTGTCCTCTTTTTTCATGAAGAGCCTTAGAATAGGATCCATTAATATCAATGGGGGTAGAGATAGCAGGAAAAGAGCATGTTTAAATGAATACATACAAAATAAGAATATTGATGTTACATTTGTACAAGAGACGCATAGTGATGTGAAAAATTAAGTGGAATGGGAAATGCAGTGGAGAAGCGATTTGTATATGAGTCACGGTACAAATGTTAGTGGAGAAGTTGCTATTTTATTTTCAAAGACGATTAATATAACCAATGTGTCGGTTAATGAAATAGAAAGAGGAAGAATTTTGGCTGTTCAAGCAAGTTTAAACAGTTTTGTTTTTGTATTTATTAACGTCTACACACCAAATACTGGAGCAGAGAGGATACAAATATTTAAAAAGTTAAATGAGTTTTTAAAGCAAAATTGTGATGAAAATGTATGGTTGATCTTACGGGGTGGAACTGTACAGAACATTTTACTCTAGATAGAAATGGAGAAGAACCTCATCCCTCTTCTGCTAAATGTTTATATGATGTAATTAGTAATTGTAATTTAGTTGATGTATGGAGACAGCAACACCCTACAGTTAAGCAGTATACGTGGATAAAGGTTTCTCATGATCGTATTAGTTCTGCCAGATTAGACCGATTTTATGTTAATACGAGTAAAAGTAATAGAATTTTAAAATCAACAATTTGTCCAAATGGGTTCTCAGATCACCATTTATGTATAATTGAAATAAATATAAGGAAGTCACAAAGTCATAGCTATTTTTGGCATTTTAATGTGAAATTGTTACAAGATGTACTTTTTTGTGAAAAGTTAAATGTTTTTTGGATGGAGTGGAAAAAACAAAAAAGTAATTATGATGATATTGTTCAGTAATGGGATATAGGAAAAGCACAAATTAGAATGTTTTGTCAAAATTATATATATATATAACACAAATGCTAGGGGGGTGGTTGGTGGTTCAATCCCCGGTTCCACTTGACCAAGTGTCGAGGTGTCCATGAGCAAGACACCTAACCCCGGCTGCTCCCGACGAGCTGGATGGCGCCTTGTATGGCTGACACTGCCGTCGGTGTGTGAATGGGTGAATGTGAGGCAATGTAAAGCGCTTTGGTGGCCATTGGGTCTGTGAAAGCGCTATATAAATGCAGTCCATTTAGAAGATGCTGGAGATCCTTGTATAAATCTCCCATTGAAAAACGAACTGCAGACCTAAAATGGAGAATTATACATTGGGCAGTAGCTACGAACAGACACGTGGCTCACATTGACCCCGCTGTAGAAAAGAAATGTCCTTTTTGTGATTCAGAAGAATCAATTGATCATCTGTTTTTATATTGCTCTAGACTGAGAGGTGTGTTCCAGACTTTAGAAAACTGGATTGAAAAACTAGGTGAAGAGTTTAATGACTATTAGGCTAGTGACAAATGGTCAAAAAGTGCTTTAGTTTTTGAGATACCCCTACCGGAGGTAGAACTAAACCCAACAAGGTTTTTCCTCATCTCTAAGGTCTCCCATATATGAAATGGATTCTTGGCTCAAAATATTTTACTGCTAAGATTGTTAAATTAACAGATATTGTTATACACCCCAAAACCAAAAAAGGACAAAAATATAGCCTGTCCGTATGGGAGTTAAGGCATATAAACTAGTGCAGATCAGTCACACAAGCTCTGAGAGCTTTGAAACTTGACATGTTTGTGGTCAGGAAGTTGCTTTAACTACTAGAAAAGACAGGATGTGAATATCTCGATGTATGGAATAAATAGAGACATATAAACACATACCTAAAATAAGCGGACATGCACAAATTGAATATCTTTGCAGAATGTTTTAATTTACTTTATGGTGGCTTTACCAGGGATTATCATAGAAACACATATGATGACTTGTTGGAAAGGTGGGGCTGTGCTGAATCCAGAAATTCCAAATATGTAAATATAGCATGACAAATCAGAGTGTTCTGTCACTCAATGTATGAGGTGTCTAAAATGAAAGAAAATGGAACACTGACATAATTTAGTCCAAAGCCCATTATCAGTGGTAAGAAGAATGTTGAGAAATTCAAATATAAGATACATTTAATTATGAAACATTTCATATGGCACCTTTGTTCCTACTATATTAAAATAAAGATTGAAATCGAAAGATAACACCTTACCATAGCACAAACAGGAGACCAGGAGTCAGGATTGCAGTTTGACCTTAATGAGCCTTTTAATAAAACTATAACTTAACTTTACAAAATACAAATTAAATTACTGTCTTAAATCAAACAAATGGCAATCAAATGGCAATCAAACAAAACAAACACTCTGAGGGGTAATGAGCCCCTAATCTAGCTTTGAACTGACAGAGTGTGTCTGCTTCCCGGACAATGGTAGGAAGACTGTTCCAAAGTTTTTGTGCTAAATAGGAAAAGGATCTACCGCCAGCAGTCGATTTTGATATTCTAGGTATTATTAACTGGCCGGAATTTTGAGATCGTAATAGACGTGAAGGACTATAATGCGTTAAGAGCTCGCTCAAGTACTGCGGAGCTAAACCATTTAGGGCTTTGTAAGTAATCAGCAATATTTTACAATTTATATGATGTTTAATACGGAGCCAATGCAGTGTTGACAGAACCGGGCTAATATGGTTGTACTTTCTGGTTCAGGTAAGAACTCTAGCTGCTGCGAACTAGCTGTAGTTTGTTTATTAAGCGTGCAGGGCAACCACCCAGTAGAGCATTACAATAATCTAGCCTTGATGTCATGAACATATTAACTAATTGTTCCGCATTTGTCAATGAGAGCATATGGCGTAATTTAGATGGAAAAATGCGGTTTTACAGATACTAGACATGTGACTTTCAAATGAAAGATTGGTATCAAAGAGCACACCCAGGTTCCTAACCGACAACGAGGACTTGACAGAGCAGCCATCAAGTGTTAGAAGGTATTCTAGGTTATTACGTACAGTAGGTATACCTACGTCTAGGTATTACATTTACTGCAACTTTAGTGCAAATTTAGTGCAATTCCACTAATGCCAACATAGTTTTCTAGTCTATTTAAAAGAATGTTGTGGTCAATGGTGTCAAATGCAGCACTAAGATTGAGTAACACTAATAGAGAGATACAACCACGATTGGATGATAAGAGCAATTAACGAATTTGCAAAATTCTTCCTCTCGCAACAAATGAATCAAATTTTTCCTCAGGGAGACTACAATGCACTCCCTGATGCGATACTGTAGTAGACGGTTGCATAGTTATCATTTTCTCTGATATTATCGATCTTATAGACCTTATGTAGCCCCGCCCCTTTTCAGCGCTGCGCTCGTTGTCTTTTGACTTCGGGGCTGTATTTTCACAACGGTCTTGCATAGATGAATGAACGGCTCGTTTAAAAAAGTTCCCGGTCGACATTTGTTAAGACATCTGCTTTACAATGCTTATGAGAAACATTACAATGCTCATGATAACTTTCGTTATCTCTACAGTAAGTAAATCCACTTCACCAGCTAATTACTCCTGGACAGCGATGCCATAGAGATATACAGAGCGACCGCAAAAACGGAAGTTCAAAGACAATATTCTAAAGATGGCGGCGTCCTCGTTTCTCTCGTGCATAAGGTCTATAAGTGAAGAAGTTCATAAAGTCATTACTGCTGTGCTGCTTGGAAACTTCTGTGCTTGATGCTTTCTTTTTCGTTAGTTTAGCCACTGTTTCAAATTAATACCTAGGATTATGTTTATTTTCTTCTAATAGAGTGCCGAAGTTATGACGTCACTTTGTAGGACAACTCGGAAGCTAGCGGCGCATGGGTTCCCTCGGTCGAAAAGCTATGCATTTTCCCCATAGACTTTTGGAAAATCGCAAAAAATAAGGTCTGTGTTCAACAAAGAGTTGTGACCCTTACACGTTTTGTCTATCAAAATAATCTTTACAAGGTAATCCAAAATTTATACATTTTTGAAGACTAAATAAAGCCGTTAGATATACAATGATAACGGTAAAAAGTTTAAAAAACCACAAGCAGGTTATAACTGGTGTGTTTTATGTCATAGATCAAAACGTGAAAATATTTAGAGGCTTTGTTAACCACAGACCTTATTTCGGGCAATTTAGCAAAAACCTATTCAAAAAACCCATAGACTTTAGGGCGAGGGAACCGGAAGTGCTAAAATGCTAACTCACTTCCGCGTTTTGGCCGACAAAGTGGCGTCATAACTTCGGCACTCTATAGGGTTGAAAAATAAGTAGAAAATTTAGCCAGTCTGTCTGCTTCCTGACTATCTCTAAGACTATGAGCCAAATTTCTAGAGAGAAGAGCAGCACCAGCCCACGAGGGATGAATACCATCTCTTTTCAACAGGTCAGGCTTGCCCCAAAAACTTTTCCAATTGTCTATGAATTCTACATTATTATGCGGACACCACTCAGACAACCAGCGATTGAGTGAACACAATCTACTAACTATCTCATCACTCCGGCGAACAGGAAGAGGGCCAGAGCAAATTACAGTGCCTGACATCGTACTTGCTAGTTCACACACCTCTTTAATATTAATTTTGGTGATCTCCGACTGGCGGAGTCAAACCTCATTAGTGCCGACATGAATAATGATCTTTGAGAATTTACGATTAGCATTAGCCGGCACTTTTAAATTTGCTTTGATGTCAGGCGCTCTGGCTCCCAGCAAACATGTGACTATGGTGGCTGGTGTCTCTATTTTCACGTTCCGTGTGATCAAATCACCAATTACCAGGGCACAATCAACAGAATTCTCAGTGGGTGTTTCATTGAGTGGGGCAAATCGATTTGTCATGGTAATCGGAACGGAAGAGTGGTTTTTTGATCCGACAAGAGCGATCCCTCACTGTCACCCATCTGCCCTGCTGCACAGGCTCTACTTCAGCCGGAACCGAATCATGTAAAGAGTTCACTATGCTAGGCGCATCCAAAATAGTGTCTAAAGCGCTAGAACTCTTTCTATCCTCAATAAGACTTTGGATGCGTGTCTCTAGTTCTGAAATCTTCTCCGTCAGCCTGACTGTCTCCTTGCATTTATCACATATAAATCCTATATTGCCAACGGAGAAGGCTATACTAAACATGTGACATGAAGTGCAGGTGACAATAACAGGACAAGACATTACACACCGTGTTTGTTGACTGATTCTTACTCACCTGGGCTTTTTATGAACTCAAACATAATTAGGTACTTTAGTTATTATTAGCACAATAATGTAACATGCAGACTATAAGTTTCTCAGCTGAATAAATAAACGCTCCAGATTTCTCCAGACCGCTTATCAGTCATCCACAAATCACAGCACTTTCATAATCACTAAGCCATAGCAATTTGAAATTTATTGTTCAGCATTACTTGAGCATTTTATAATTTGCATGGCTTAATTATGTCTTCCTCTTATCTGAGTGAGTGACCATGAATGACGGCGTATTTTAAAATAATCCATGCGATCACTCCCGTGTGGTCATGAATGACGCCTTTAAACCTGTATGCATGGCATTTACTTTTTATTCTTTATAAAGCAATGTTCTATGCATTTGTCCCTGTCAAATAAACATTAAATAAAAAATCATTGAATCCAGAGGATTAAGTTAACTCAATACAATATTTCAACTTTCCACATCCACTCAGGGCCATTTACATTCAGGAGTCAGAAGTACCGTGACCACTGTAACTTTAACTGTCCTCGCTTATGAAATCAGTCATACGGCGGGACTGGAAGCGGGATTGAGCGGGATTCTTTATTTTGGTGTTGATTTTCAGGCCATACGCATCTGTCAATCATCCCCAAACCCAGCACTATGATTGGTCGAACTCTTTTATTTTTTTGCTGTTGTTTGATTTGAGGACTGCGAGTGCACTAGGCGTCACCAGGTTTTTGCGTAGTTTAGAGTGACAAATCGTACCAGCAAAATTTGAGGGCAAAATGCTTGCCCGCTAAGCAAAATATGTACAGGTTGGCAGGTCCGTAGCTACGGCTGGATCCAACCATTAGCCTAACAGTAGTCAACTCACTAGAACACAATACGCTTATCAAATGAAAAATGTCTACTATCTTATTCTTATCTAATCAAAGATCACACCAATGGGGTGAAGTAAGCAGTGTAGGCTCTGCTGCCCACTGCTGGTCTGGACAGACAAAAGCTAACAATATTATTTTTCATTATTCAGTAATGACTTGACCAAAACAAAATTCAAGTGGATATACATATTTTAATAAAGGTGTTCTATTCCAATGCTAAACTGATTCAATCTGGATCTGTGTTTCATATGAATTGTAAAGTATACTGTGCCTTATGAAATGTATCATTATTAAACGAATCATAAATATACACTCACCGGCCACTTTATTAGGTACACCTGTCCAACTGCTCGTTAACACTTAATTTCTAAGCAGCCAATCACATGGCGGCAACTCAGTGCATTTAGGCATGTAGACATGGTCAAGACAATCTCCTGCAGTTCAAACCGAGCATCAGTATGGGGAAGAAAGGTGATTTGAGTGACTTTGAACGTGGCATGATTGTTGGTGCCAGAAGGGCTGGTCTGAGTATTTCAGAAACTGCTAATCTACTGGGATTTTCACGCACAACCATCTCTAGGGTTTACAGAGAATGGTCCGAAAAAGAAAAAACATCCAGTGAGCGGCAGTTCTGTGGGCGGAAATGCCTTGTTGATGCCAGAGGTCAGAGGAGAATGGCCAGACTGGTTCGAGCTGATAGAAGGGCAACAGTGACTCAAATAACCACCCGTTACAACCAAGGTGGGCAGAAGAGCATCTCTGAACGCACAGTATGTCGAACTTTGAGGCAGATGGGCTACAGCAGCAGAAGACCACACCGGGTGCCACTCCTTTCAGCTAAGAACAGGAAACTGAGGCTACAATTTGCACAAGCTCATCGAAATTGGACAATAGAAGATTGGAAAAACGTTGCCTGGTCTGATGAGTCTCGATTTCTGCTGCGACATTCGGATGGTAGGGTCAGAATTTGGCGTCTACAACATGAAAGCATGGATCCATCCTGCCTTGTATCAACGGTTCAGGCTGGTGGTGGTGGTGTCATGGTGTGGGGAATATTTTCTTGGCACTCTTTGGGCCCCTTGGTACCAATTGAGCATCGTTGCAACGCCACAGCCTACCTGAGTATTGTTGCTGACCATGTCCATCCCTTTATGACCACAATGTACCCAACTTCTGATGGCTACTTTCAGCAGGATAATGCGCCATGTCATAAAGCTGGAATCATCTCAGACTGGTTTCTTGAACATGACAATGAGTTCGCTGTACTCAAATGGCCTCCACAGTCACCAGATCTCAATCCAATAGAGCATCTTTGGGATGTGGTGGAACGGGAGATTCGCATCATGGATGTGCAGCCGACAAATCTGCGGCAACTGTGTGATGCCATCATGTCAATATGGACCAAACTCCCTGAGGAATGCTTCCAGCACCTTGTTGAATCTATGCCACGAAGAATTGAGGCAGTTCTGAAGGCAAAAGGGGGTCCAACCCGTTACTAGCATGGGGTACCTAATAAAGTGGCCGGTGAGTGTAGATCAGCAGGTACCTAATGTAACTTGCTTTGCAGTAACAATGAATTTGTCAACATTCTTCTTACCACTGATAATATGATTTGGACTTGAGACTATTTTGTCAGTGTTCCGTTTTCTTTCATTTTAGACACCTCATACATTGAGTGACAGAACACTCTGGTTTGTCATGCTATATCTACATATTTGGTATTTCTGGATTCAGCACAGCCCCACCTTTCCAACAAGTCATCATATGTGTTTCTATGATAATCCCTGGCAAAGCCACTATAAAGTAAATGAAAACATTCTGCAAAGATATTCAATTTGTGCATGTCCGCTTATTTTAGGTATGTGTTTATATGTCTCTATTTATTCCATACATCAAGATATTCACATCTAGTCTTTTCTAGTAGTTAAAGCAACTTCCTGACCACAAACATGTCAAGTTTCAAAGCTCTCAGAGCTTGTGTGACTGATCTGCACTAGTTTATATGCCTTAACTCCCATACGGACAGACTATATTTTTGTCCTTTTTTGGTTTTGGGGTGTATAACAATATCTGTTCATTTAACAATCTTAGCAGTAAAATATTTTGAGCCAAGAATCCATTTCATATATGAAATGACCTTAGAGATGAGGAAAAACCTTGTTGGGTTTAGTTTTACCTCCGGTAGGGGTATCTCAAAAATTTGGGGGCATTGTCACTAGCCTATATGGCTTTATTTATGGACCGAAGTATAAGGCTTCTGAAAAGAGAAGAATTGGCATAATTAATTTGTTAATAGCAGAAACTAAAATGGCAATATGGGTAACAAGAAAAAAAATTATAAAAGGAGAAGCTTTGGTAGATCCAGAGATGATGTTAAGAGTTTTTGTGACGTCAAGGATCAGAGCAGAGTTTGTTTATTTTAAATTGACAAAAAATCTGGTTAGCTTTAAGGAAACATGGGGTTTAAGTGAAGTCTTGTGTACTATAGATCATGAGGAAAACCTAATTCTGAATTTTTAACAAAATAGTGGAAGGTAGTATTTTTAATATGTGGTGTAGCAATATATGTATGTAATTTTTTTATTTTTTTTTTATTTTTTAGAGTGTCTTGAAATTTGATGTTGTCCCCTTGGAATTATAAGGTTCTATCTGACATTTTTGTCAAAATTTAGTTATTCACATATTCATATTCTGTGACAACTTATTTACATTATGTGATGTGTTTTTTTAAGTTGTGTACATTGTGTGACTTTTTATTGGAAAAACAAAAAGGTTCTATCTACAAAATCGAACTCTAACTTGGCTCTATAAGGTTCTATCTGCGTGAGCCAATCAGCACTTCGAATGCACAGAAGAGGACCAATCAGAATCAACATTATATGTCATGTCGCCGGCTTTTTCCTTGAAGACAAGAAGAAACCCCATAAAGGCATAATACTATACATTACAGTAAATTAAATATTCACTAAATTGTGTAGTGTTATGAAGTGGCTTAACTTTATATTTTGCCATTTTCTTTATAGTGTATTGGTTATTATTATTAATTATTAATGAGGTTATTATTAATAACTATTATTATTATAGTTATTATTATCTGGATTATACAAATATGCAGTGAGTAAATTGAATATTTAAAAAAACATTTAACATGCAAGTGTGTGTGTGTGTGTGTGTGTGTGCGCGTGCACGAGTGTGTGAAAATGTGTGTGTGTGTGTGTGTGCGAGTGTGTGTGCGAGTGTGTGTGTGTGTGTGTGCGCAAGTGTGAGTGTGCGTGTGTGTGTTTGTGTGTGCGAGTGTGTATGTGTGAGAAAGTGTGTGTGCGAGTGTGTGTGTGTGTGTGTATGCGTGTGTGTGTGTGTGTGTGTGTGTGTGTGACTGTGTGTGTGAGTGAGGGAGAGAGAGTGTGTGTGATTAAAAAATTAGTCTGACATTTTTTGTGATCATATAGTCAGTGAATCATTTTTCAATGATTATTAAACTTTATGAATTAATTTGCTGAAGCATGTCGATTTTCTTGTAGTTTTTAAAGTCTTAAAATGTCTTAATTTTTACAATATTAAGCCTTAAAGGTCAAATAGTTAACAATTTAATTGATGGGGTCTTAATTACAACAATAAACGTTAGCATGTTATTTCAGCCATACTGATGTCTAGAGAGAAAGCCATGGCCCACTTTAGGTGGAATAAAGTCCTGCTCAGATGTGTTACAGTAGCTGCTTTCTTTCTAAACAAAAGAAAGATTAAAGTAACAATTTCTGCAATAATGTGTTTAATTACCCACCAAATTGGTAACGAAAATTAAGATTCTGCACTGGATAAAATATTTAGACCTACCTTGCTTAATTTGAAATGTCCTAAACACATGGAAGTGCTAAAAAATATGAAATAAATGTCATAGAAAGGATAAAATTTTACTTTCTAACACATGTTGAGACATTGTTACAACATTAATTTTATATTTAATGTTCAAATAATGTTTTGGCAGATAGAACCTTATAATTCTAAGCGAAAAGTGTTTTTTTAGAATTAGAAGGTTCTATCTGCATTTGACCCATTCCAAAAATCCCCATTTACAAATTTGAGAGGATTTTGATATTGTACATTTAGAATACATTTAGGGTCCCTGTTATTTTCATGTTTGAAAGAAACTTGTTCCCCATATACATTTTCCTATATGTATTGCAAAAACTTTGAAGCTCAATATCTCAAAACTGCTCAGAACGCAGATAGAACCTTATAATTCCAAGGGGACGATGTGATAATTTGAGATGTTTCTGTTTAATTGTGTAAAAAAAGAAAAAAGAAAAAAATTCTTTTTAAAAAAAAGAAAAAAACCTTTTTGTATAAATAAAGAGATTTAAACGTCTCACTCTCTCTCTCTCTTCTCTCTCTCTCATCTAAGGTGGGAATTCCTCTTGGTGCAAAAATTGGTGCCCATTAGTTGGTTTCTGGTTTTGGTTCCACTTACACTTCTTCAACTCAGCTGTTATTTGTCAAATAAGCACAGACAGAAACACACACAGGAGAACTGAGAGATCTTTAATTATATTAATGATAGAAAAGAGAGAATACAGGACAGTCTCTGACTCCATATGGGACATATGAAACACTTCTATAAAGACACAACAATATTACTAATAACTCTTCTGATTTACATGCAAGCTCTGGTTAATATTTGTATAAATTTTTTGAGTGAACTATCTTTGTAATAGCGTGAACAGTAGTTATTTGGTAAAAAGAGTCTAATGTACATGCATTAGGAACACAAGACTATGAGCTGAAACTACTTGATGTTGTTGATCTGTCAGTCTATCGGGGAATGAAGTGAGAATAAACCGTGCTTTATACAACCCTCCTCTCCATCGTATGATAAAGTCCTGCTGATACAGAACCAGCAGAAGCATCAACGCTACATCAGTACATCTTTAATAAAACTCTGTTTACTGGATGTGTTTTATGGGCCGCACACAGAGCAATGGAGTTTGAGTTTGATGAATGGAGAGTTATCTCTAATAAAGCTAAATGTCACAGAAAGGAAGGGTGTGTGAGTGAACAGAATGCCATTGACTGCATGTATTGAGTGCAGATGTTTAAACTGAACTGCAGGCGGTCTGTGAATGAGACGCAGGCTTTTGCACTGAAACACAGCAGGCAAACGCTGCACTACTGTCTCGAGAGTGTTCGTCCCGGCTGTGTGTCGAGTTCTGGTGTGTGTCAGCTCTACAACAGCAGTGAACAGACTTCATGAACCCTCCAACATCAGGCCTCAAGAACATGTACAACACACAGTCAGCCAGTGGGTTCAGGAACAGGAGATAATCAGAAAAAAAACAAAATATATGATACAATATATGGTCAATGGAAGAAATGTCCTGTATAGTCGTCACGATTACGCGGGGGAGAATGAGAAAAGTGTACGTCAGAAGCACCAGGAACAAACTGCCCAAAATCTTTTTGCGCTTTAGAGAAGTAAGTGATATTGCTCGTGAAAGACCGCGACAAGTGCCAATAAAACACAGAATGATTATCGGGTAGGGGATTAAACAGGCGATCGATTGGGACAGACGGGTAATATTCAGCCAATCAGAGCGTATGCTTGCAAACATCAGAGGAACAAACCAGATGATCACAGAAATAACACAGCAGACTTTTACTGAATGATGAGATCTGTACCAGATAGGATGAGAAACCAGAAGATATCGTTCAAAAGCAACACATGCCATAAAATACAGACCCGCAATCAAACTATAATAATATGCCACATCCACCTTCCATGACCCTGTGATTGTCCGTGTTAATTTACAAATGATCTGAATGAGATCTGAAAGAATCAAATGAATAACAAAAACTGGAGTGGAGCGACGAGATTTGATAAGAACAAACAACGCACACAGAGTTAAGATCATGATTGGAATCTCAATGGATGCAATGATCCAGATAATTAATGGGTGTGCAAACTGAAGTTTAATGATAAATCCCCACAACCGAAAAAGCCATTCATCTTCATAATCTTCTCCACTTGATCCGTTGCTGCTGGCGTTTAGTTCTGCCATTGTTTCATGAAATCTTGACGGGCACTAAAGAACAAACCAGTCATTAGTTTAAAAAAACATGCATTCATTTACTATTGTAAAAATATATGAGATTATGTGTTTTCTGTGTGATTGTTGAAATAAAGTTTCCTCGGTTTGCTTTACATGTTCTTTAGAGGAGATGTGTGTAATGTTAGAAAGCTTGACATACGTGAAATGTAAGATTAAAGTTTGTGAATCCTCTATTTGAACAATATGACAGAAGCAAGAATGCTGTTGTTCTGAATATTCAGTCCAGCACAGCTGCAAGTGTACAATGGTTTATTAAACTAGGAATAAATCTTGAAGAACTTACGTTACTGACAGGATTGTGTGTTTCGTCTGCAGGTCGAAGCAGAAGTTTGTGGAATAACACACAGACTGACAGATGTTTCACAAGTTTCCACTGCCGTGTTTAAAGAGCTCTTCATTCACTGCACACACTGTAAAAACACACATCTGAAAGCTTGTTGATCTAATGTAGGAAATGCCTGAGATTACACACTAACTATTTCATCCAACGTGTGAAACGGTCATTTCCTTAAATTAACTAGTATTCCCTTAAATTAACAGAAAGATCGGTAACACTTTATTTTACGACTAGCAAACAACTGTAAGTAAACCGAAATTACGTTGTACGTTTCTGTAATTATAGTGTACTTCCGTGTAGGTATAAGGGAACAATATGTTAAGTTTTGGGTAATAAAGGGGTAACAAGCACCACTTTATTTTACAGCCCGCAGGAGTTACACTAACCCTCTAAATACACAGTTGAAACGGGTAACAAACACTTACTATGTAACAATACGAAACAACACTATTTGCACAGTAATTACAGAGAAAGGTACTCTTATTAAGAAAACAAAGTAAAAAATTTTTTTTTAATTACACAGTATTTTTGGCCTGACATTAAAGTGTCATTACAATACAATACAATGTGATAAAGTAAGTACTACATGGTACGGTCTAAATTAAAATCATAGCAGAAACTAATTTTTTAGCTTAACGTTAAGTAGTTTAGCAAGAAAAGGCAATAAATAACATTTTTATCATACTGTGCTTACATACAGCCATATATATATATATATATATATATATCCATATATGGTAACACTTTATAATAACTGCACACTATTAATCATTGGTTAAGCATTAGTAAACAATTAATTCATCATTTATAAAGCATTAATAGACATTAATAAGCAGTTTATAAATACAGCTATAAATGCTTTATTCTTGATTTAAAAGCATATCTATAATGTGTTTAATAATTGTATTTTCATACTTTATTAATCATTAATTTATGATTTCTAAATTAAGTATTACATTATTTATAAACCATTTATTTAAGAGGTGTCAGTGGTTCATAAGATCACTTAGAAAGTGTAAGTAAATGATTAATAAACTATTTAAATGTACATTCATACATCGTATTATTCAGACATATAGTAATAGTTACTTAGTGTGTTAATAAATGCTTTATTAACGTGTATTTATACTGTAATTCAGGGTTAATTCGGGTAGTTATAAAGCATTTAGTAGTGGTCAGTTAACTATTTGTGTGAGCTCATCTAAAGTGAGGACTATTCATGCCTTGTAAAGCATTTACAGAGGAGATTTGTGTTGTTTCACTGTGTTGTGTTTGTGTCATTTTTCTGTTTAGAAGACAAATGAGCCTTTAAATCTCATTTGTAAATGCGTTACAAGACATAACTAGTCCTCACTTTAGATGAGCTCACAAAAACAGTTAACTAACCACTACTAAATGCTTTATAACTACCCGAATTTACTCCATTTACTTACACGTTCTAAGTGATCTTATGAATCACTGACAACTCTTAAATAACTGGTTTGTAAATAATGTAATACTTCATTTAGAAATTATTTATTGATCATTAACAAAGTATGAAAATACAGTTATTAAACACATTATATATATGCTTATAAAACAAGAAAAAAGCATTTATAGCTGTATTTATAAACTGCTTATTAATGTCTATTAATGCTTTATAAATGATGAATTAACTGTTTACTCATGCTTAACTAATGATTAATAGCGTGCAGTTATTATAAAGTGTTACCATATAGGGTAATATATATATATATATATATATGTTTAATTTACAACCCACAAATTGCCCTGTAACTACATTGCACAAGAACATATTTTGCCAGAAATGTGATAATAACTTTTATATACAACAGACGTACGATTTTTGCATGGAATATATTAACAGAATAGGTACCTGTTAGTTTTAAAATAATTACATCATAAATAATTTGCTTGTATATGGTTGTACCCCTTTATTACCCAAAACTTAACATATTGTTCCCTTATACCTACACGGAAGTACACTATAATTACAGAAACCTACACCGTAATATCGGTTTACTTACACAGTTGTTTGCGGGTCGTAATATAAAGTGTTACCGAAAGATCCAACACTCTGCTTTAAAAACAAAAACTGATTTATTCTAACTTCATGCATTCCTTTTTTATCAACACTTGAATGCAACATTTGGAGCAAAAAGCTGAAAATGATGTTTTTGTGACAGACTCCATCCAGATCATATTCAGAGCGATGATCAAACTCAGATGGAGTCCATCAACACCTCAAAGCTTCAGTCCGACAGCATATAACAGGGAAACACAGAAAGACGGACGTCGAAAGAGTTAAAGTTCACTAGCGTTTATTCATATCCTCAGTAGAATAAGAAACCATGAATGATCGCGAGAGAAAGCACAAATACTCTGATCTCTCTAAAATATTGAATCTTCTGCTGCTCTGCAAGCCTGTTTTCTTTAAGAAATGTAAATCTGTGTTGCTGACTGACTGAAATCACACACAATGTTAATTAAAGGAAACTCGTTTAAGTGCAAATGATCACAGTGATACCAGAGGCTGAAATACAGAGATAGTTGACAATATAAACTCACGGATGAGATGATCTCATGATCTGACCTGGACTCATAATGAACATCAAACTACAAGATGATGAAGTTTATGAGCTGATCACATCATCATCATCATCATCAAATGAATCTCAAGGAAACTGGTTCTGGCAGGACCTTAAAGAAAACTTCCAAACCTGCTTTAAACAATTCCATCTTCATTTCTTTAGTTTCTTCTGCACATAATCAAGCACACTAGAGAGTCATCAAGCTGAACAACATGTGCTAACGTCTGAATAACAGCTGAAACACAAGGACACAATAATTCCTACATGAGAGACATGATCTTACCTGGAGTCAGCCTGAAGACTGAAGACGCTGCTCATCAGGAGATGATGGTGTTTATGAGCTGATCAGCGTTCTGTTATCTTTTAGAGCCTGAATTCACTCCGGAAACACCAAACAAAGATGCATTAAACATCATTTACAGTTAATGCACATGCAACCGCATCAGCAATCAGCAAACCAAACTACACTATATAGAACCATTTAAAGAAAGCCACAAGTGTTATAGCAAGGAAAATAAGAATAGCCATTAATACAGTGATATCATATTAAAAATGTGCCATACTGTGAGTGTTATGTATAAAGCGTTGTTACTTCCCAGAGAGCATGTATAATCGGCCCGAGCTCGCCTGCGGCTCAGACTCGGCATCGGCGTGTGTTAACCGGGACGATTGTGGCCCGCAGCTCGCTCTGGCACATGCACTTTTGTTACGGCTTGTAAAGCACTGGGCCGATTCATGTTCACCGTAACTGGTAACCCGGCTCTGGCTGTGTGATCTGGAAATGACTCGGCTTAGGTTAAATAAAGGATGGTTTTAATGTAGCAATAATTAACGTAAAAAATATTTGAAAATTGAGGTAAATTCCTGACCATATCTGATAATGTACAGCTAATCGTGACTTGTCCAAAAGAAAATAATAATGTTTTGCGGTAATACTACTAATAATAATAGTGTCGTTTTACACAGAGCATTCTTTAATATTCATAACCATAGCAAAAATATTTAGTTGTCATGAAGATCATTCTTTACGGTTATGTATTTTAAACTAAGTGCCATCACTCGCACAGCAGCAGTCGCGGCATCGATGAGTAGTGGCAACCGCAATTAGTCCGCGTCCCTGCAGGCGTCGATACATACAACTTTGGTAACTTTGGCTCGTCTACCAATTTATGTATAAAGCGTTGTTACTTCCCAGAGAGCATGTATACACGGCCCGAGCTCGCCTGCGGCTCAGACTCGGCATCGGCGTGTGTTAACCGGGACGATTGTGGCCCGCAGCTCGCTCTGGAACTCAGCCTTTTCTTTTGTGGCTATAACTCAGTGGAATACTCTCCCCACACACCTTATTACATGTACAAATCCTCAAACCTTCTCAAGTTTGACAAAAGCATGGTTATTGACACAACAAAACTGTACACATTTATGAAATGTGTGTGTGTGTGTGTGTGTGTGTTTTGTACGGGGAGAGGTAGGGATCTTGATTGTTTAGTGGGGTGAGGTTGGTTTTAGGAAAGGGGAAAAATTGAGCATATTGATTTTATGGTTGTAAAATTGTATATTTTAATGTTTTGTATTCTACTCTGCCAAGGGACTACGGGCGGAAAATAGCACTTGTGCTACAACCTGGCACAATGCATCTCTCTTTGTTTTTAAACAAGGTTAATGTTAACTTGTGCATTGTCCCTATTTAAATAAAATTAATCTAGAATCTAGAACATGCACTTTTGTTACGGCTGTAAAGGGTAGCCTTTGTTTGTTTTTCCGCGGGTGCTCGAGTTTGTCGGTGGCTGTTGGGACAGTGTGAACATGACACTTATTTTTCATAACATTCTGAATACAACGGCCAACTTTACTTGGTGTTTGCTAGCGTTTGTCTGTGCGGTGTGAATTGGCCTCTAGCGGGCTGTACAGGCAGGTTTGAAAGTGTATTAGCTACCTTCATGCCTTACTTGGCAAGTTATAGGGCACCTATTATGGCTTTTAAAATGTTCCTAATATTGTTTTGTGAGTCCCCAACAACAGTTTTACAAGCATGCAATGACAAAAAACACTTTTGTTGTTTTATAATATGCATTTATTTTTACCTGATGTAGAGTCTGGACCAATCAGACACACACTAATTATTCATATTCATTATATTTAATGAATATAAAGGTCTATGAAACTCCCCCAAATCTAACATCACAAATGAAGTTCCTATGTCGGCCGGGTGTCCTGTTACAGAGCACCTTAAGACTGATAGCAGACTTTTACGACCTCAAGGAATGTGGCCACATGCGCAAGAGAGACACAATGGAAAGACAGACACAATCTTTAATACAAACTTTACTCTATTAGTCATAGACTAACTGATCTATTAATTAACATGCATCCCAGAAACTGTGTGAGTGATTTGTGTACTAATATGTATAACACTATGGTATATTTGATTGGTATGTATGTGGTTGTTCAACCAACCAACGGTCAATGTAACCTCACCTGTATCATGTCTCCTACCTAATTAATCCTCACCTAATGACTCACACTTTGATGTACATCACCTTCTTTTAGAATGCAGTGTGGATTTGTTATATCTATCTGAGCATTACTGAACAGAAAAAGGTTGAGGCAGAGGTATAATCACTCTTAGGACAGAGACTCATAAATCTTGCCCCCAGATGAAACTCCCAGAAAGTCCACTCCTCTCATTGGTAAAGCAAGCTGAGAGAGGTGGGATCTTCTCGGGCTTTATTTAGAGACAGTCCACCGTGACCTCCCTCTCTTGGTGGTTCTCATCTGGCCACAACATGAACAACACGAATGTATTTGGTTCTGATTTGCTTGCAATACGGAGTCCCTTTATGATTTTGATTTGGCTAAAGCGCTGTACAACTACAAGCTAAGAAATAATTCTTCTGTGGCCAGGGAAGGTACCTTTTTCTTAGAATAAATGAATAATCAAAGAGTTCGTTGGACAAACTGATTAATTTATTGTCATATTAATTCAGCCACATCAAGTTAATCCAATTAACTGACCCAAATATTCATAATTAATAATAACAAGTTATTATTGATTATTAATATTCCAAAGAGCTGATTTTGTACCACTGATTTTGGTGGTTTATTAAATTAGGAATAAATCATGAAGAACTTACGTTACTGACAGGATTGTGTGTTTCGTCTGCAGGTCGAAGCAGAAGTTTGTGGAATAACACACAGACTGACAGATGTTTCACAAGTTTCCACTGCCGTGTTTAAAGAGCTCTTCATTCACTGCACACACTGTAAAAACACACATCTGAAAGCTTGTTGATCTAATGTAGGAAATGCCTGAGATTACACACTATCTAAGTTTGATTTCTAATATTATTCTCTCAACAGACACTTACATCGATAGTCTGGCGTTATAATTGATTTGCTTTTGGTGTCCTGTGGAGTGGGTAAAACTGTTTTTAATGGCAGGCTAACAGATACCGTTGACTCGCACCGGCAAACTATGCAACTGGGACGACTGGATGAAAATTTTTAAAACTGTATCCACTGATAAATAACACTAAGGCTCACTTGGAAATGAGGCCCGATGTGGGAAACACAGAAAGACGTACGTTGAAAGAGTTAAAGTTCACTAGCGTTTATTCATATCCTCAGTAGAATAAGAAACCATGAATGATCGCGAGAGAAAGCACAAATACTCTGATCTCTCTAAAATATTGAATCTTCTGCTGCTCTGCAAGCCTGTTTTCTTTAAGAAATGTAAATCTGTGTTGCTGACTGACTGAAATCACACACAATGTTAATTAAAGGAAACTCGTTTAAGTGCAAATGATCACAGTGATACCAGAGGCTGAAATACAAAGATAGTTGACAATATAAACTCACGGATGAGATGATCTCATGATCTGACCTGGACTCATAATGAACATCAAACTACAAGATGATGAAGTTTATGAGCTGATCACATCATCATCATCATCAAATGAATCTCAAGGAAACTGGTTCTGGCAGGACCTTAAAGAAAACTTCCAAACCTGCTTTAAACAATTCCATCTTCATTTCTTTAGTTTCTTCAGTACATAATCAAGCACACTAGAGAGTCATCAAGCTGAACAACATGTGCTAACGTCTGAATAAAGGCTGAAACACAATGACACAATAATTCCCACATGAGAGACATGATCTTACCTGGAGTCAGCCTGAAGACTGAAGACGCTGCTCATCAGGAGATGATGGTGTTTATGAGCTGATCAGCGTTCTGTTATCTTTTAGAGCCTGAATTCACTCCGGAAACACCAAACAAAGATGCATTAAACATCATTCACAGTTAATGCACACGCAACCGCATCAGCAATCAGCAAACCAAACTACACAATATAAAACCATGTAGTAAACTTATTTCTTCTCAAGTGTAGAAACTTAGAAGCGGAGACCAGGAGACTCGGGCAGTATCTTAAACAGGATTCTTTATTGAGCACACCAGCTTGTTCGTTGCTGTAGTCTTCAAGCTAGTTACGAGTCTAACTAAAACATGATACATTTTTAGCTTATATTCATTTCAAAAGGGTGGAGTTACATCGAGGGGGATACATTCTAAAACAAAGCATGTAAATTAAAGGAACAGGTTTAGGAAAACCAGTTCTAGACTGAAACTATTGTTCTTCCTAATCCACTCAACATAAGTATTCATACAGTGTGATTCTAGAACTGGACGAAGTTTCAGTAATCTGCTTATAATAGAGAGAAACAGGAATGTCAGGAAGAAGCAATTAAGAGTTTCAGTAATCTGACAAATACAGAAAAACAGGATTTGCCAGATTCTCTTGCTGGAAACTGTTTCAAAGCTGATATTCTAAACTGAAATGCATATTCTCAGTTATAATTTGGTATTGGAATCTAAATTAAACATTTAATAAATTTGTAACTGTCATAATGCACGACAGGAAACAATAGCGAGTACTCAGAACTTTTATTAAGAGGCAGAACAAAGTCCAGCGGGGGTCAAGAAGACAGGTGGCGCAGGGACTAGATGGTCAGATCCAGAAGACAGTGCTGTGAAGACGTGAATCCCAGTGAGACGTGACGAGTAATCCAACACAACGAGACGACCTCCACGAAGAACACGGGAACGGGAACACTGAAGCACGAGACTGGAACACCGACACAGGATACATGAAACAACGATCTGACAAAGGAGATGAGGGAATAGTGAGTATATATAAGGAGGGAGATAGGCTGCAGCTGGTGATGAGATGATGACAATCAGCTGGAGCGGATCAAGTAATGACACACAGACACGCCCACTACACACGCGCTCTCATACAACAACATAAACACAAGACGAGAAGGAAGCAAGGAATTCATATACCGTGACAGTACCCCACCTCCTAAGAACGCCTCCTGGCGTTCTCCGACTCCCTCACCTGTCGATTGTAATCATCGATAAGGGAGTGATCCAGGATGTCTCTAGCCGGCACCCAACTTCTCTCCTCCGGACCGTAACCTTCCCAGTCCACCAAGTACTGAAATCCGCGCCCCCTCCGCCTCGAGTCCAGAATGCGATTGACCGAATAAGTGGTCTCCCCATCTACGAGACGCGACGGGGGAGGAACCGGGGCTAGCGGATTAATGCGCGAATGAAACACAGGTTTAATTTTAGAAACATGAAAAACGGGATGAACCCTCCTGTACGCTGGAGGTAGATTGAGGCGGACTGCCACTGGACTAATGATCTTAGTGACAGGGAACGGGCCAATGAATTTGGAAGCAAGTTTATTAGAGACGGAGCGGAGAGGAATGTTTCTAGTAGAAAGCCACACTTTTTGACCAACGACGTATACGGGAGGCTTCGACCGGTGGCGATCGGCCTTGGCCTTGGTGCGCGCCCCCACCTGGAGTAGAGTCTCACGGGCTCTCGTCCAAGTGCGGCGACACTTCTGGACGAAGGCGTGAGCGGAGGGGACCGCAACCTCGGATTCCAGACTAGGAAAAATTGGTGGCTGGTAACCTAAACTACCTTCAAACGGAGATAGGCCCGTGGCCGACACTGGTAACGTGTTGTGAGCGTACTCCACCATGGACAGTTGTTGACTCCATGAGGAAGGATTCTTGGAAACCAAACATTGCAACACCCTTTCCAGATCCTGGTTAGCTCTCTCGGTTTGGCCATTGCTCTGGGGATGAAACCCTGAGGACAGACTAACAGTCGCCCCCAATAATCTACAAAACTCTCGCCAAAATTTGGACACAAACTGGGGACCCCGGTCAGAAACCACGTCAATCGGGAGGCCATGTAATCGAAAGACGTGATCTACGACCGTTAACGCTGTCTCCTTAGCTGAGGGTAATTTGGGTAAGGGAATGAAATGGGCCGCCTTCGAGAATCGGTCCACCACGGTCAAAACGACTGTGTTACCCTGAGAGGGTGGGAGGGCGGTAATAAAATCTAGAGCGATATGGGACCAGGGTCTCGAAGGGACCGGCAGCGGTTGAAGTAACCCATCTGGGGGTCGATTGGAAGTCTTACCAGTGGCACAAACCGAGCAAGCCAAAACAAAACTGTCAATGTCGCGAGCCATAAGTGGCCACCAGAATCGTTGCTTGACGAAGAAACTAGTGCGATTAACTCCTGGATGACAAGCCACGTTGGAGCAATGACTTCACAGGATGACGTCGGACCGTAATTTCTCCGGCACAAATAACCGATTCGGTGGGCAACCGGGCGGAGGCATTACCCCTTCTAAGGCCGTCTTGACCCTCGATTCGACCTCCCACGTGAGTGTGGAAACAAATAAGGTTTCGGGTAAAATGCACTCGGGAGTGGACGGGCGTTCGGAACGATCAAAAATACGAGATAAAGAATCGGGTTTGATGTTCTTAGAACCCGGGCGGTACGAGAGAGAAAAATCAAAACGACCGAAAAAAAGTGCCCACCGAGCCTGCCTGGAGTTCAATCTTTTAGCTGTCTTGATATACTCTAAGTTCTTATGATCAGTCCAGACGATAAAAGGTACCCCTGACCCTTCTAACCAGTGACGCCACTCCTCCAACGCTAACTTGACTGCCAACAACTCCCGGTTACCAATGTCGTAATTACGTTCGGCTGGGGACAAACGATGAGACAAAAACGCGCAGGGATGCATCTTGTCATCTGTAGAAGAGCGTTGGGACAGAACTGCACCTACCCCCACCTCTGACGCATCGACCTCCACCACGAACTGACGTGAGCGATCAGGGGCAATAAGGATGGGGGCTGAAACAAAGCAGCTCTTGAGTTTGGCAAAAACAGCCTCAGCTGTGTCTGACCACCTGAACGTAGTTCTGGGGGAGGTCAAGGCGGTCAGAGGCGCGGCTAGTTGGCTGAAATTGCGAATGAAACGCCGGTAGAAGTTGGCGAACCCCAGAAACCTCTGTAGGGCCTTACGTGAATCTGGACTTGGCCACTCTACCACAGCCTTAACCTTCTCAGGGTCCATACGCACTCATCTCCTCACCGGCCGGATGACCCAACCCAACCAGATGAACTGGATAAATATCGTGAAAGTTCTGATCACATCTGACTCCTAAAATTATGCGGCCTAACTCATAATCATACACTGTTCGTTCGTTGGCCAAAGGAGGACTGGCCCCCTGACTGAGCCTGGGTTCTCCCAAGGTTTTTTTCTCCATTCTGTCACCTGATGGAGTTTTGGTTCCTTGCCACTGTTGCCTTTTTCGCCTCTCTTCGCCTTTGTCGCCATTGGCTTTTGGCTTGCTTAGTTGGGGACATTTAACATTTAATTTTGAATTTAACAATACTATTACAACATTGTTTTCCTGTTATCTCTGTAAAGCTGCTTTGAAACAATTTGTATTGTAAAAAGCGCTATATAAATAAAGGTGACTTGACTTGACTTGACTCCTTCAGGCGAGATGATGTACCCTAGGAAAGGAACAGACTGTGCATGAAAATCGCATTTCTCCGCTTTGACAAAAAGCCCATTCTCTAGCAACCTCTGAAGCACCCGTCTGACGTGTTGCACATGTTCCTGGAGAGAAGAGGAAAAAATCAATATGTCGTCCAGGTAGACATATATGAACTGATCTATCATATCTCGCAACACGTCATTGACGAGTGCCTGGAAGACTGCTGGGGAGTTGGAAAGCCCAAACGGCATAACCAAATATTCAAAGTGTCCCCTAGGGGTGTTAAAAGCAGTCTTCCACTCATCTCCCTCCCTAATGCGAACCAAATGATAAGCGTTACGTAAGTCCAATTTCGTGAAGACGGATGCCCCCTGCAACCTCTCGAAGGCTGAAGACATTAACGGCAAAGGATAAGTATTCTTTACCGTAATGTTGTTCAACCCCCGGTAATCAATACAAGGTCGCAGAGAACCATCCTTCTTCCCCACAAAAAATAACCCCGCCCCCGCTGGAGATGAGGAAGGGCGGATGAACTTGGTTGCTAGAGAATCAGAAATATATTTCTCCATAGCCTCCCTTTCTGGGACAGAAAGTGAATATAATTTGCCTTTCGGCGGAGACTTACCTGGCAGTAAATCTATGGCACAGTCATAGGGACGATGCAGAGGAAGAGAAGCAGCACGAGACTTACTGAACACTTCCTTCAGATCGAGGTACTCTGCGGGCACGTTAGACAAATCCCCCGCCTCCTCCTGAAACACAGACACAGGCACAGACGAACAGGCAGACGCAAGACAAGACTTATGACATTCCTTGCTCCACTCCAACACAGATCCTTGGTGCCAGTCTACTCGGGGGTTGTGACGGATGAGCCAGGGGTGACCAAGGACGATGGGTGCGAGGGGGGAATCCAGAATAAGAAAAGAAATAGTCTCAGAGTGATTGCCTGATGTAGTAAGTGTGATGTCTTCCGTGGTAAATGAGATGGTGGGGAGTTCTTGACCGTTCAGTGCATGTACAACAATCCTGTGTGTGAGGGGTCTGAGAGGTATCTGAAGATTGTGAGCAAGAGTATGGTCCATAAAATTACCTTCAGCCCCGGAGTCCACCAGTGCTCTGCAGTCGTGGGCGTGGACTGACCATCTGAGTCTTACCGGGAGGAGTGTAGAAGTGGATGAGGTCTTCTTGACGGAGATCCCACCCGACAGTAGCCTCATACTTACTGCCGGGCTTGGCCTTTTACCGGGCAGTTGTAGGCATAATGGCCCGCCCCTCCACAGTAGAAGCAAAGGCCATGGGACCTCCGTCTCTCCCTCTCCTCCCGGGAAAGCCGAGCTCGCCCTACCTGCATGGGTTCGTGATCGTTGACGGGGCTGACCACGTCCCTGCCGCTGAACCGTGGACCCTCGGCTCCTCCAGGAGTGCGGGTGGACGTGACTTGACGCTCGACCCGTGATAGCCGGGCGTCCACCCGCAGCGCCAACTCAATAAGTCCGTTGAGGGATGTTGGGAGGTCCAGGGCGTAGATCTCTCTCTGGACGCGGTCAGCCAACCCATGCAGGAACATGTCCCACTGCGCCTTCTCGTTCCACTGACACTCTGCCGCCAGGGTACGGAACTCGATCGAAAAGTCTGAAACCGATCTCTCTCCTTGACGGAGATCGGCAAGTACCCTGGCGGCTTCTCTCCCGGCGACCGCTCGATCAAAGACTTGCCTCATCTCAGTGGAGAGTGTCAGGAACGAGGCGCAGCATGGGTCTTGATTCTCCCACACCGCCGTCCCCCATAGCGCCACTCTCCCAGTCAGTAAGGTTAACACGAAAGCAACCTTGGCCCGTTCGGTGTTAAAAGTCCTAGGTTGCAGGGCGAAATGCATGGAGCACCTGGTGAGGAATGCTCTACAAAAAGTAGGATCACCTGCGTAGGACTCTGGAACTGGTAGTCGGGGTTCCGACTGGGATGGGTCCACTGGTGGTGTGGGCGGAGCGGCTGGTGTGGGCGGCGCAGTGGGAGCTCGCAAGAGTTGAATTTGCTGGGTGAGCTCGGACACCTGCGCCACCAGGGACTGTACCGCGCGACCCGTCTCATTCAAATTTCTCTCCTGAGAATCCAACCGGCGAATGCTATGGTGAACGAATTCCTCGAGAGAAGGTGACGAGGGACTCGCTGCTTCCATTCCTTGGTCAGATCGTTCTGTCATAATGCACGACAGGAAACAATAGCGAGTACTCAGAACTTTTATTAAGAGGCAGAACAAAGTCCAGCGGGGGTCAAGAAGACAGGTGGCGCAGGGACTAGATGGTCAGATCCAGAAGACAGTGCTGTGAAGACGATAATCAAAGTGAGACGTGACGAGTAATCCAACACAACGAGACGACCTCCACGAAGAACACGGGAACGGGAACACTGAAGCACGAGACTGGAACACCGACACAGGATACATGAAACAACGATCTGACAAAGGAGATGAGGGAACAGTGAGTATATATAAGGAGGGAGATAGGCTGCAGCTGGTGATGAGATGATGACAATCAGCTGGAGCGGATCAAGTAATGACACACAGACACGCCCACTATACACGCGCTTTCATACAACAACATAAACACAAGACGAGAAGGAAGCAAGGAATTCATATACCGTGACAGTAACACGTCAATTCCCCCTTTGGGAGTTAAAAAGAAAACTCCCACATTGTATACAAATTTCAACACTTAAAAATTCATTCTTGCAACTTGTAATCGTTACAGGCACATAGCTTGCTCTGTGTTGGTGTTTCTGCAATTGCATGTTGACACAGAAACAAAACATGCAATTTAGGGTCCGTGAGTCTTTTCTGGTTGGAACTGTGATTTTCTCGTGATCAATCAAGTTTCTGAACCATGAAGAATTATCTTCAGTCATCTTGGTGTAAATTTTGCTGAAAGATCAAGAATGTCTTGTTGGACCACCATGTTTGTGCACAAGTGATTTATGGAATGCAGCCATCTTCGGGTGTGGCCTGCAACGTTCTTTCCAGCAAACAAGGATTCTGGAGTCTACATTTTGTGCGATGGTTAGTAGTACGACAATCTTGATCATGTTGATGGATAACTGAAGGTTTCGTAGTCTCTGCGTTGTGTATTTTTCTTTTCTTTATCCTTTTGGGATAGTTGGCTTAGCAGTGGTTCTCGTTGTTTTCTAGAGGGGCGGTGAGGAGGTCGGTGCATATTGTCTTGGGTTAGCCATCAAGAGGTATCTGCACAAAGGAAGACAGAAAACAAAAGACAGGAGCAGTATTTGTTCAACACTATAGGGTTGTAAACTTTTCCGAGTCTATTGCTATTGTTGTTCCTTCTTTCCCTATTTCTTAATTATTTTGACACCTAAAGAAACAGTGAAGTGAGGATTTACTAATGGATGGGGAAGTCCTATGAGGGAGTCTTCGCCCAGGGTTTTGCCCCCGATTGCCTATTGCATTTCCGGTTCTTCCCTGGGTTCTTCACTGATTCGTGTGTCCTACCCTATCCCTGTTGGTGTGTACGTGAGCGGAACACAATCGTGATTCATTTCTCCTTCATCCTCCAACAAAACTTCAGTCATTTGCAGACATCATACATGAGGATGAAACAATGTTCGGCATTAGTGTGGACACTGCATGAGGGCATTTTACGTTTACAGTCTGACCTAACACTATTACTGATGAAAGGCCTGTGCTGTAACATAACATTTAAGGCTGTGAGTTTACTTAACCAGTGTCCCCCAAAGGAAAGCTGAGACAGTCACTTTCCTTTTGTTCTATTAAACAAAAACAAGTCTTCATCTTTGTTGTAAGTTACTGTGGAAATTAAGCACTCACAGTCTGAATGATTAACACCTAAACCAGCTGCCTAACGTGGTTACTGACGATGGGAGGGGTTGCTTCAGAGCATCAAGCAGGTTCAGCAGAAGCTGAGTAATATTGTTCACTTCTCTAACATTCTTTTTGTTTTTTCTACATTCTTTTCTCCAATGTCCAGGCTTACCACAGTAATAACAACTTCCCTCTTTCTTAGGACATTTACGTTTCGGCTGGTTCTCTGTGTTGACCTTAAAGGAGGCTGCTGCAATTTTTACTCTTGCCCTGACATCAGAGTCTCTTTCCCAAGTAGCTAACTTGTCTAGGTTACTTTGCAGGGTTTTAGTGGACCATGTGAGGTCTAAGAAAGGCAATGCATTTCTGTGCTCTGACAAAAGATCATCAAACCATGTACGAACCAATGGCCCATTATGATTTAACACTTTCTCTGAAGTGTCTGTTATTCCACTGTAAGCTGCAGCTGACTGACAAAATTTTTCTGTGAATTCACTAACAGTTTCACCCTTCTTCTGTACCAAACTAGTGATCTTTGACCAGTCCACTTTTGGTCCAACAATGTTCTTTAACACTCTCAGAACTCCCTCTCTCAAGTCATCTTTACTGGCATTTTGAAACTCAGAATTGTTTACAGCATTTTCAAATTCATTGAATTCTGACTCAGTCAAGATCTGTGATATTAGCTGGGTGACTTCAGCTAGAGACATAGCGTAGAGCCGCATCTTTTTGGACAATTCTCTCCTAAACTCAGAAAAATGTATTTGCACGGATGGAAAATTTTCAGCGATTCTCTCGATTTCTTTAGGACCTAAAGATAATTTGACTGCTTGTAGCTGCAGTATGGGGGTTACAGATGGACCTGTATCAACCCCTTTTGTATTCTGAGCCTTTTGTCTTGCTCCACACACTTCAAATGCATTTACATCTTTATCTATCAAACCAGAATTTCTAGTGTTTTCTAGTCTACAGAAAGACTGTAAATCAGGATAGCTTTCATCTGACTGTTGGTCTTCAGAGTCACATTTGGTTGAGGCCTTGTTATTGCCCACCTTTGTCTTGAAACAAGACACTTGAGTCTGCAATTGTTTGTTTTGTTCATTTAACTTATCAATACACCTAGTTTGTTCTTGTGCAATGGATAAGCTATATTCTCTATGGCAACAGATTATGCCTTTCATGTTTTTCTTTCTGATACATGCACCCAACACCTTCTTGCATTCTTCAATAGACCAAACTTTGTCTGGATCAATACCAAACTTCTTTGTCAAATCCAATCTAACTGACTCAGTCACTATGGAGTCCATGTGCTCTCCTAACAATGACTTGAACTCACTGTCTGTCCATAAAGGAGTAGCTAGTCCACCTTTTTTATTTGTTGGAACCAACCTAGCATTCCTTCTAACCATTTTGTGATGTTCTTTGTTATCACACAAACACTAAAAACTAAACTTCTCTGATCAAACAGAGGCTACACTCGAACACAGATCAACTGTTGTTAAATCTTCCTTGTTACCAACACATCACAAACTATTAGCATGTTACGCTAATCTTCCCTACAAAAGAAAATGGATATTTCACCTTTTCAACTTTTAGGGGATAAACAAACAAAAACACTAAAATCTTCTCTGATCTTTCACCTTCCCTAACTTTAGAGGATACCTTCTCTAGCAACGTAGAGGCTATACTTTCATCTTTAAAATAAACTTTTAAAGGGTAACTTTGTTAGTCAAACACTACAGCTGTCTGATAACTCTTTTCTCTGGCGACACAGAGATTTGTACTGGTCATTCAGCGGTTCTTTGAATAGAGTGAAACTCACCAAATCGTTTGGTTGTATGGAAAGATTCCAGCTGGAACTTCAGTCAGAAATGTTCATTCTTTGTTAAGATATTTGTTGAGGTCGAAGTTTTTTGGAACTCAGTCAGAACTCACTCAGCTTTGTTGATCTTTGTTGAAATTCAGTTCTTGATTCAGGTGAAGTTAATTCCATCCGGGTCACGGGGCACCATCTGTAGTAAACTTATTTCTTCTCAAGTGTAGAAACTTAGAAGCGGAGACCAGGAGACTCGGGCAGTATCTTAAACAGGATTCTTTATTGAGCACACCAGCTTGTTCGTTGCTGTAGTCTTCAAGCTAGTCACGAGTCTAACTAAAACATGATACATTTTTAGCTTATATTCATTTCAAAGGGGTGGAGTTACATCGAGGGGGATACATTCTAAAACAAAGCATGTAAATTAAAGGAACAGGTTTAGGAAAACCAGTTCTAGACTGAAACTATTGTTCTTCCTAATCCACTCAACATAAGTATTCATACAGTGTGATTCTAGAACTGGACGAAGAGTTTCAGTAATCTGCTTATAATAGAGGGAAACAGGAATGTCAGGAAGAAGCAATTAAGAGTTTCAGTAATCTGACAAATACAGAAAAACAGGATTTGCCAGATTCTCTTGCTGGAAACTGTTTCAAAGCTGATATTCTAAACTGAAATGCATATTCTCAGTTATAATTTGGTATTGGAATCTAAATTAAACATTTAATAAATTTGTAACACGTCAACCATTTAAAGAAAGCCACAAGTGTTATAGTAAGGAAAATAAGAATGGCCATTAATACAGTGATATCATATAAAAATTGTGCCATACTGTGAGTGTTATGTATAAAGCGTTGTTACTTCCCAGAGAGCATGTATAATCGGCCCGAGCTCGGCTGCCCCGATTCATGTTCACCGTAACTGGTAACCCGGCTCTGGCTGTGTGATCTGGAAATGACTCGGCTTAGGTTAAATAAAGGATGGTTTTAATGTAGCAATAATTAACATCAAAAATATTTGAAAATTGAGGTAAATTCCTACTTAGGTAAAGTTGGTTTTATATTCGCACATTCGCACTTAAACTCTCAATAACAAGTGCAATAAAGCACATTTTTGCAAAATAAAAGCAGCTACATGATCTTTAGGATAAAGATGGTGAACTACAACACTCTCCACAATCGATCAAAATGGGCAAATATTGTTTTAATGGCATACAAAGTTGCGAATGTTCACTGAACATTCAATGTGTGTGGTAAAGAAGATAGGGACCATCTAAAAAGTTCAATTTTGTTTCCATTGTGTGCAAACAGACAACTACATTTTTGCAAAGTACAGATGTACCAGCAAATCTCTCTCACATTATGTGTTCCAATGCTATTGATTGTACTTTAGCAACAATAAAAAGTGCATTGTAATGATTGTATTTAGGAAACCTGCCTCACTGTACATAATGTACATAAATACAGTGTTGGGCAAGCTACTTGGAAAATGTAGTGAGCTAAGCTAGAAGCTACTCTACATTAAATTCAGCTTCACAACACTGAAGCTACACCCCTGGGAAATGTAGCAAGCTAAGCTACAGCAAAATGGCAAAAGTAGCTTACTACATCTAAGCTATTTTTTTTAAATTCATTTTTATCATTTTTAAACATCATGTCAGTCAAAGGCAGGCATAATTTAACTAAAACAAAACCAGGTGTCATGTGCATCTTTCCATTAAGCAAATTTCTCAAGTGTCAGCCCAAAGATTGAGATTGGTACGTGATGTCCATGTCACAGAATGTGGTGGTAATGCATTTTAATTTTTCAGTTTTTTTCCGTTTTAATATTTTTGGACTCCCATTGTAATGGTTAAATTAAATTTTAGTAATCAAAAAGCATGTCTAATTAATTGAAACTATGAAACTTATACAATTTAACAGTCATCTATTAAAATATTAAAATTAATTACATTTAGGGCACTATAACATTTATTTTTATACCAAATTTTGTTTTTGTTTTCTTGATTCCATTTTAATGGTTTAATTACATTGTAATAATAACCAATGATTTAAAATGTAATGATTTAAGCAAAACTTTCTTCAAAGGTTAAACCAACCTTTTATTTTGACGGGTTGCCGTGCAGACCTTTGAGTCTCTGTGTTTTTATGATATGACGATAGTTTTTCTCAGATCAAGCTGAAATGCTGCTGAAGTGACTCTCAGAGCGGCTGTGTAGATAAAGTTCATGCAATAATGTCCTCATATAGCCTAAACTGAAAACATCGCAAGCATGCATGCCTCAGTGTGTGTTTGAGTGTTGTGGTAAATGAAACTTCATCAAAGGTTCATTCAGAGACACGCAGAACATGCATGATTCCTATTTAAATACTCTTTATGTGAATATTCGCATACACTAGTCTATATCGCGATTTTATTTAAATTTACTGACCTACTTTTCATCCAAGATATGACAATTCCGTGAATTTAAGCGTTATACAGTAAATTCCGTTTTTTAGGCCTGGATTCCGCGATTATGTCCGTGTTTTCCGGATCGCGGGAATGAAATGGTCCTATGTGTGGCACTCTACACCAGGACAGACTAAACACCGACTACGCCACCCTGGGAATTTCACCCAGAGAATGATTTTGTTCTACTCAAGATCTATAAATCCAACAGCTAAAGACACACAGGTCCGTGTACAATAGAGCCAAAGACAAGGTTCAACTTTGAAAGCACAACATTTATTAGTTTAAATAATTTAACAGTTTAAAACAGTCATCTCTCAGGGAAGAGAACACAAAAAAACCAATACCACCATCGGCTCTCAGTTCTATAACAGAAAAAGAAACAAAAGAAAATGCGCACAAACACACTCTTTCAACAAAGGTTTACCAAAAAGAAAATACAGAAATCAGAAAAAAATCTATATTTTTCTTATCACAAAAACAAATAAACATTTCTCAATTCAGTAATCAAAGAAACCAAAACAAAAATAAACTTATCACAAAATACAAAATGACTGCCAAAACCAGCAATGGTTATAGTACGGCAGTATAAAGAAAAACTTATATATAGATGTATATATAAATCAAAAAAAAAAGAAATCAAGTGAAATATAAGTACAATTTTAGTCTAAATTGAAATCAAAACGAACAAAAACACAAAACAGGAAAACAAACTTCTTAAATCAACAAAATTATGATATAAAGCCCCAACCCCTTGAGCTATGTTCACATATCATAAAAACAAGAGCACTCTTGTAACGAATGCCACATACTTCTGGCCAGACAGCCGTAACTACCCAGTGGCCGTGATAGCAAAGACGAACATCCAGCGATCTACTCGCTCGCTGATACGTCATTTACACAAACAAGGCAGTGGCCAGGGCAAAGCGGCACGTTTGCAAGTCAGACAGAGACATAAACAAAACAGAGATGTACACGAAACAGCCTTAAACGTAGACAACGAGGCACAATATAGCCGCAGGCAAAACGGCAAAAGCAAAAACAAAAAACAAAACAGAGCAAAACAGAGCAAAACAGCAGCCAGCGAATCGGTCCTGTGCAGCTAGTGATGATCTCCGGCTAAACTGGCCTCATTCTTGTTAGCTACACAAAGAAAAATTACCATTAACCCCCAATTAATAAGAAACCAGATATAAATCCCACGTCATCTGAGATACATACCCATCATTCAGACATAACTGAGGGAGAAAGCTCGACGAGTGCCCACAGCACTGGTAATGCAGTGTGTTCAGCGGTTCAATAAATTGAACGATGAGATGAAAGTTCGTCCATCCGACCGGAGATCTACGAATGCAAATAACCACATAATACCAGTAAGCAAGACGACAGGAAGCAATGTTCGCACGGAGACAGCAAAGCCGCCACCCTACCTGTTAGCGCAGCACAGCACCGCACACGGAGAACGAGACCAGGAAGCACAACGCAACTTCCTGTCACCAATGAGCAAGAGACCGTGGCTGCGTCCGAAATCGCATACTTCCCTACTATATAGTATGCGAAAAACAGTACGCGAGCAGAGTAGTATGTCCGAAATCATAGAATTCGAAAAACAGTAGGAGAAAAGTCCCCGGATGACCTACTACTTCCGGCGAGATTCTGAAGTGCGCATACGATGGACACTTTACTATCCCATGATGCCACGGGAGAGGAGTTGTTGTCGTTATATTTGAAAATGGCGGAAACCGGAGACGCGGCTGTAACGTTAGCTATGGGCTGTAGAGATAAACACAGACACACATGCGTATCTCTATCGATTCATTCATGTTTATTTATCGATGGTAATATCACAAGCAAATAAATGGCTTTTTCCTTGCCAAAAATCAACATCTGTCATTGTTCATAGGGGTTGTGTGTGTGTTTTATGAGGTAAAATTTATGAGGTAAATAAATGTTATTTGAGAAACTCCACAAAAGGCGTGATCTGCGAGCAGCTGACCGACGCCTCCTCTTGATCGTCGGCTCGGACGCAGATGAAAACAGAAAGCAGAACTAAAAACAGCGCTTTGTTGGTGCAGTCAGTGGAATGGGCTCTTTAAATTTTCGCACTGTTATGACAGCGTATGTCACGCGACAACAACATGGCGCATGTAGTACGTCCGGATTCATTCATACTACCCGTATTCATACTATATAGAACGTACTTTTTTAACGGTCGCGAAGTACGTTCTTATTTAAATGTAGTACCTACTCACATAGTACGCGATTTCGGACGCAGCCCGTGTCAGAAGGATTACTCGATATTTATAGGGCGGAGCTTCACACGGGGAGTGACCAAAGGAACGCCAGCTCATTACACTAACTCATACTGCCACATATGGTTGCCAACCGCCGTAAAACACATGAAGAAGTCATCGTCACTTATTCAGGATCAGTGATACTTAGCAGTTGTATTTCCGATTTGAGCTTGAACTTTAGAAATGCTTGGGGAAATGTAGCTTGTGTGTCGCGTGGACGCTACCGCATTACTTGATCAAAAAAAGAGCTTCGCTACTGAAAAGCTATTTGATTCAGAAAACAGTGACGCTACCACCACGCTACTGAGAAATGTAGTTAAACTAGTAGCGTCACTACTTGTAGCGACGCTACTGCCCAACACTGCATAAATATTTTTAGAATAAAATTACATTAATTCACCAAAGGGATTTTTTACTATCTGAAGGTTTTAACATGTTCCTAGTGACCACACTGAGTTACTACAGGTGAAATTTTGACAAAAAGTCCCTTACTGTATGTACAGTTGACACATATGTTTTTTTTTAATTACTGTAATTCACCCTAACTATTTTTTCGTGTTCCAAATGCTGTAGTGTTTTCCTACAGACCAGACTGACTTACTACAGGTGAAATTTTGACAAAAAGTCCCTTACTGTACGTACATTTGACAAATGTTTTTTTGAAAAATTACTGTAATTCACCCTAAGTATTTTTTCGTGTTCCAAAGGGTGTAGTGCTTTCCTAGTGACCAGACTGACTTACTACAGGTGGAATTTTGACAATACCTCCCTTACTGTACAATTATCAAATATGTTTATGTAATGAGCATATTATTACATATGTTTATGAAATAAACTGTAAATCACCTATAGTGTTTTTTTTATATATATCCCAAAGGTTGAAGTACTTTTCTAATGACCAGACTGACTTACTACAGGTGAAATTTTGACAATACCTCCCTTACTGTACGTACAATAATCAAATATGTTTATGAAAAAATTACTGTTATTCCCCTTAAGTATTTTTTCATGTCCCAAAGGCTGTAGTGCTTTCCTAGTGACCAAACTGACTTACTACAGGTGAAATTTTGACAATACCTAATAATACTGTTTTACATAATAATGTAATACTGTAATTTTTTTTGTTTGTTTAAGGTTGTAGTACATTAATAGGGGCTACATTATTATTAACAGTAGTGACTGAACCTGTACACAGTGGTGCGGCAAATCTGACAGATAATGAACAGCAAGATCATGGAGGCATTCAAGATACTGTACAGTGCACTGTTTTATTTCTATTATCTTTCTAATTGTTCATGGAATACCACTGGGATTATACATAAAAGTTGTAATTAATTCCTCGTGGTTAGAGTAATATTTCAATTTCACCTCTTCAAAATTTTGCTGTTGTTGATCCTCTCTTGGTTTAAGTTGTTCTTATATTATCATAAACCCTTTAACTGATTGTTTTGTCAAGTACTTTTTACTTTACTATATTTTCGTTTAGTGAAGTGACGTAAAACAAAAGTTTAAGTAAAACAAATGTGTGTGTTTGAATACAATTTTTTCAAATGTTTTCAGTCAGGACTACTTTGGGTAAACAAAAATATTTAAGCAATTGAACATGTTATTTAATATTTATTCATTGCATTATGTAATTGGTTAACACACATACAGTGCTATGCATAAGTTTAGACACTCATGATAAAGTTGACTAAAAAGAGGAATAAAAAAATCATCTTTTGGAAATTGAACTTAAAGCCTTAGTGAAAATTAGGAAAAATCCAACCTTTAAGGACACCAATTTTCGGTATTCTCTGGGAAGCATTTAAAAAATAGTAGTTATTGATTAGTTAAAAGTGAACTACCACTTTCATTTGTGCGCTATTACTTACTAGTTCGTTAATCAGAGTTTCTTTTTAGTTAATAGTAGTTACTAGATTGTTAATATTGTGTTACTCATTGGTTCTTGTGTAGTTATTCATTAACGAAGGATCCGTATTCTAAAGTGTTACCCAATTTATTTTGTGAATGAATAAATTATCATAAATAAATAAATGTTCTTCCTTAAAATACAGGGTGCATAAGTTTGGACACCCCTATGTTAAATTCCCATAGAGGCAGCCAGATTTTTTTTTTTAAAGGCCAGTTATTTCATGGATCCAGGATACTATGCATCCTGATAAAGTTCCCTTGGCCTTTGGAATTAAAATAGCCCCACATCATCACACACCCTTCACCACACCTAGAGATTGGCATGGTTTTATTTCAGTTACCCTAATAGCTGGTTTGATTTGCATTGAGAGATGATCTTATGGAAAGTACTCCATGCCTATCTCCAGGTGTGGTGAAGGGTGTGTGATGATGTGGGGCTATTCTAATTCCAAAGGCCAAGGGAACTTTATCAGGATGCATAGTATCCTGGATCCATGAAATAACTGGCCTTTAAAAATAAAAATCTGCCTGCCTCTGGGAATTTAACATAGGGGTGTCCAAACTTATGCACCCTGTATTTTAAGGAAGAACATTTATTTATGATAGATTATTCATTCACAAAGAAAATTGGTGTGCTTAAAGGTTGGATTTTTCCTAATTTTTTTAAATTAAGGCATTAAGTTCAATTTCCAAAAGATGATTTTGTATTCCTCTTTTTAGTCAACTTTAACATGGGTGTCTAAACTTATGCATAGCACTGTAACTATAACTGTTAGTGGTTTGTTACATAATTAATCCTTGTCATGTTTACCAGTGTGAACAGTGCCAAAGATGGTACCCAATGTATGCTGCATTGGACTATCACCAGACAAGCTACCTGGAAAATATGCTCACTGTGTACCTTAAACAGTGGAACATCATTAAAGAATATCTGCTGAAACTTCTGCTTTATTGTCCTTGTTTCAATATGGATTACCACTGTATATCTGTATTTTGGGACTTACAGTTAAAGACCCAAGGACCAGATAGGATTTATTAAGACCAGTCATTAGAAGTGCAGTCAATTTAAGACGAGTCAGAATTATAATAAATTAAAGGACATTTTACTGAAGATAGTTAGCAGTTTCATCAGGCAGAAGTCAGCTTCAAGAATCACAAGGAGTGATTACTCCAGTGATCAAAAGTAGGCTGCTTCCCCTTACATTTACAAAAATCACAGCAATTGTACCCTTCACCAAGGTCTAAGCTTTGTCATTGCTTCAGGTTGAATGATTCTGATTGGCTAATAAATAATCACACATTTTCTACACATAGATAGACTGAAGCATATCTCCATCAATTATGCGGATGACATTTGGACCCTGAATTTAGGCACGTCGTGACCTTCCACACTTGTAGTGATTGTAATGAATAGTAATTGGACCAATTTTTGAGTCTGTAGGACCAACTCGATAGAGCCACCACCAGTTCAAAAATTCAACATTAAAAGGGTTATAGCTTTTGAACCCTTTGATGTATATGTGAATGTAAATAGATGTAAAATGAAACTTAGTACACCTGATTCCACTCATTATGGTAATCACAATCAATATCTTACAATAAGACTGCCCATTACAGTAGTGGCCATTTTGAAAAGTACAGTGTTAAATTTTTTGTGCTACTCCTCATTCAAATTTTGTTACATTTTTACGAAAATTGGCTAAGATGATCTTTGGACCGAGCCACACAGAAGTGACTGAACAGATTTTTTACTTTTGCTACCGTTACCCCGATATATTTTTCTCCAAATTTGACCTGTATTTGTAGCCTTATGGTAGTTAGCTTAGCATGCTAATTGGTTAACATGAACCATGAACCATTCCGGTTGTGGGTTTGAATGCTGTGTGGCACATTCCCAGATCGCAAGAGGTATTGTGGCCTTAAGTGGTGGAAAAGTTGCTTCTGTTCCAGACATGGTGCCTATATGTGAACGAACTCGATAAATACAACATGCAGCAAATTTATAAAAAAATATTCATTTTGAATTGCCTCTCACTTGAACTATTGGAGCTTCTTCATCTTGCCAAAAACACAACTTCCCAGTGGTGCAATGATATGAGTGACAGGTATCTGACCCAGAGATAATGGGTTCGAGCCCCACGTGGCATGATTTTAAAAAAAATGGACTTTCTTCCTCTTGGATTAATGTATGTCTTGTTCATTATATGTTCATTCTCATCTGAACTTCTGTTCATTTTGAGTTCATTTTCACCTATACTTCTAAACCAGCTCTTTTTTCTTCAATTTCTGCTGTTTTTACTCTTCCTGCTCTTGCTGCTGCTTCAGGGGCTTGGCCCCGTTTCACTGCTTGCAGCTATATTTCCACTTGTTCCTTAACCTGTAACCAAGAATACTAACACACACAGACACAGTTTCTTCAAGATTGGATTTGGTGAGGAGGAGAGTCTTCTCAAAACATTAAGATAACATGTTCTTTCTCTCAAGGAGAGGATTCTTTAAATCTAACTGTAAGGTAAAATCTTTAACTAATGGTCTCTCAACTATAGGTTTCAATGACCCCTGAGACCATTGCAATCAGGGTAGCCTAGAAAAGCAGATGGATGTAGTGACACCTGTTAAAGAAGTCCACATTTCATCTCTGGAAGCCAGGCTAAATGAGCAAGCACTGTTACTGCATTTCTGGCATGGGCCAGACCCTTACGTTACACCTCAGATATCAAATTCAGACATTTAAAGGATACATGAAATAACATTTTCGATAATCACACTGGTAATTTCTATAACAAAGTAAAATCTCATAAGCCTAGAGAAGTCATTCAACTCATTTGATATATAGAAGGAAAACTATTGATTAATACCTTGATTATAATCACTCATTAGATATACATTGAAGCAGCAGTGTGTTCCAGAATCCACTTCATCAGGACTTCATAACAATAACTTAACTTGAATCATTGCAATAAGGGTGTTGCTTATTTATAACGTTGAAAATATGATTAACCTAAAATATCTGCATTTTTTTAATCAATGAAAGAATTGTGTTGTACAAGGAACAGCAGTTCTAATACATACTTTTACCTAATACATTTATCAAAGTTAATTGAGTGATCACTAGGAACATACTATAATTGGAACATGAAAAAAGGAGAAATTACAGTATTTTTTAAATAATAATATGTTTGTACTATACTTACAGTAAGGGAGGTATTGTCAAAATTTCACCTGTAGTAAGTCAGTGTGGTCACTAGGAAAGCACTAGAGCCTTTGGAACAGGAAAAAATACTTTAGGTGAATTACTGTAATTTTTTCTTAAACTTATTTGTTTATTGTACGTACAGTAAAGGAGGTATTGCAAAATGTCACCTGTAGTAAGTCAGTCTGGTCAATAGGAAAGCACTACCTTTGGAACATGAAAAAAATCCCTTTGGTGAATTACTGTAACTTTTACATAAAACATATTTGCGTACTGTATGTACAGTACACAAAAGTACACTAAAGCAGTCTAGGTGAATACGCAGCAAATATCACACCTGAAACTATTTTTACCCTGGTTTTACTTGACTATGTTCATGGTGCTATCCACGTATGTGGTACTGAGGTCCTACATGATCAAGTCTGCAACTTGGGTAAAGTTGGTTTCGAAAATGACGCGAACAAAGCACAAGGTTCAGGCTGTACTTCTGTGGTATAGTTGTATATATGAACGGCTATGCTTCTGTGGTATAGTTGTATATATGAACGGCTACACTTCTGTGGTATAGTTGTATATATGAACGGCTACACTTCTGTGGTATAGTTGTATATATGAACGGCTATACTTCTGTGGTATAGTTGTATATATGAACGGCTACACTTCTGTGGTATAGTTGTATATATGAACGGCTATACTTCTGTGGTATAGTTGTATATATGAACGGCTACACTTCTGTGGTATAGTTGTATATATGAACGGCTATACTTCTGTGGTATAGTTGTATATATGAACGGCTACACTTCTGTGGTATAGTTGTATATATGAACGGCTATACTTCTGTGGTATAGTTGTGAATATGAACGGCTGTACTTCTGTGGTATAGTTGTGAATATGAACGGTTATACTTCTGTGGTATAGTTGTATATATGAACGGCTACACTTCTGTGGTATAGATGTATATATGAACGGCTACACTTCTGTGGTATAGTTGTATATATAAACGGCTACACTTCTGTGGTATAGTTGTATATATGAACGGCTACACTTCTGTGGTATAGTTGTGAATATGAACGGTTATACTTCTGTGGTATAGTTGTATATATGAACGGCTACACTTCTGTAGTATAGTTGTATATATGAACGGCTACACTTCTGTGGTATAGTTGTATATATAAACGGCTACACTTCTGTGGTATAGTTGTATATATGAACGGCTATACTTCTGTGGTATAGTTGTATATATGAATGGCTATACTTCTGTGGTATAGTTGTATATATAAACGGCTACACTTCTGTGGTATAGTTGTGAATATGAACGGTTATACTTCTGTGGTATAGTTGTATATATGAACGGCTACACTTCTGTGGTATAGCTGTATATATGAACGGCTACACTTCTGTGGTATAGTTGTATATATGAATGGCTATACTTCTGTGGTATAGTTGTATATATAAACGGCTACACTTCTGTGGTATAGTTGTATATATGAACGGCTACACTTCTGTGGTATAGCTGTATATATGAACGGCTGTACTTCTGTGGTATAGTTGTATATATGAATGGCTATACTTCTGTGGTATAGCTGTATATATGAACGGCTGTACGTCTGTGGTATAGTTGTATATATGAACGGCTACACTTCTGTGGTATAGTTGTATATATAAACGGCTACACTTCTGTGGTATAGTTGTATATATGAACGGCTACACTTCTGTGGTATAGCTGTATATATGAACGGCTGTACGTCTGTGGTATAGTTGTATATATGAACGGCTACACTTCTGTGGTATAGCTGTATATATGAACGGCTGTACTTCTGTGGTATAGTTGTATATATGAATGGCTATACTTCTGTGGTATAGTTGTATATATAAACGGCTACACTTCTGTGGTATAGTTGTGAATATGAACAGTTATACTTCTGTGGTATAGTTGTATATATGAACGGCTACACTTCTGTGGTATAGCTGTATATATGAACGGCTACACTTCTGTGGTATAGTTGTATATATGAACGGCTATACTTCTGTGGTATAGTTGTATATATAAACGGCTACACTTCTGTGGTATAGTTGTATATATGAACGGCTATACTTCTGTGGTATAGTTGTATATATGAATGGCTATACTTCTGTGGTATAGTTGTATATATGAACGGCTACACTTCTGTAGTATAGTTGTATATATGAACGGCTATATCTCTGTGGTATAGTTGTATATATAAACGGCTACACTTCTGTGGTATAGTTGTATATATGAACGGCTACACTTCTGTGGTATAGTTGTATATATGAACAACTACACTTCTGTGGTATAGTTGTATATATGAACGGCTACACTTCTGTGGTATAGTGTTATGTGGATAGTAGGATGAACCCAATCGCAGACAGTATGCAATCAACAACGTTTATTAACAGACAAAAAAGGGAAAACAAAGCCCACGAGGGGGCAAAACAAGACTGGGTTATAGAGACTAACTAGACAACGACACTGACAAAATACTAGAAAACAAACAACACTTCGAGAGATACAAATGATGACTAGACTAACAATGACTTTCAATAACAAGACTTTCACAGGGTACTCACAAGTAACATTTGGCAATGAACCGACAAAAGACAGTGAAACACAAGGGGATTAAATAGGGAACACTGATGACGAGGACAGGTGAAACTGACTAGACAATCACAAGACGAGGATAACAAGGGGGCGGGGTAACGAGACGGGACAACGCAAGCACATGGCCCAAACAATTGGCCATGTGCTGCACATGAAACATGGGTCTGCCATGATCCTGCCACAATACAGAGAGAAATCAAGGACATGATGGCAGAATCATGACAGAACCCCCACCTTAAGGAGCGGCTTCCAGACGCTCCTCAAGGCGAAACTAAACACAAGACAAGACAGACCGTGACAAAGATAAAAACCAACAAAACATGGAAAACACTAATAACGGCATACATGAATATACAATGACAGGATTCGGGTGAAACAATAGAAACATCAAACATGGCAGGGGAGGTGGAGGAAACACAGAGTCCTTGGGGGGCAGTCCAGGGTGGATGGGAGGACTGGGGGTCTTGGGTCCACGGGAAGAAGGCTGGGGACGAGGAATCCGGGCAGACTTGGACGGGGACACAAGAGGCACAGTCTTAGGGGAAACAGTCCGGGGTGGTGTGGTGACAGGGACGAACGGGGAAACAGACTGGGATGCTACATTAGAGGTAGCAGCAACAGACTCAGGAGACGAGGAAACGGGACTCCTGACGGGGAACATGGCAGGTGAAGGGACAGGACCGGGCGCAGCGCTCTCAGCGGCGGGCTCGGGTGCAGCACTCAGGGCGGCGGGCTCGGGTGCAGCGCTCAGGGCGGCGGGCTCGGGTGCAGCGCTCAGGGCGGCGGGCTCGGGTGCAGCGCTCAGGGCGGCGGGCTCGGGTGCAGCGCTCAGGGCGGCGGGCTCGGGTGCAGCGCTCACGGCGGCGGGCTCGGGTGCAGCGCTCACGGCGGCGGTCTCGGGTGCAGCTCTCACGGCGGCGGGCTCGGGTGCAGCGCTCAGGGCGGCGGGCTCGGGTGCAGCGCTCAGGGCGGCGGGCTCGGGTGCAGCGCTCAGGGCGGCGGGCTCGGGTGCAGCGCTCACGGCGGCGGGCTCGGGGGCAGCGCTCACGGCGGCGGGCTCGGGGGCAGCGCTCACGGCGGCGGGCTCGGGTGCAGCGCTCACGGCGGCAGGCTCGGGTGCAGCGCTCACGGCGGCAGGCTCGGGTGCAGCGCTCACGGCGGCAGGCTCGGGTGCAGCGCTCACGGCGGCAGGCTCGGGTGCAGCGCTCACGGCGGCAGGCTCGGGTGCAGCGCTCACGGCGGCAGGCTCGGGTGCAGCGCTCACGGCGGCAGGCTCGGGTGCAGCGCTCACGGCGGCAGGCTCGGGTGCAGCGCTCACGGCGGCAGGCTCGGGTGCAGCGCTCACGGCGGCAGGCTCGGGTGCAGCGCTCACGGCGGCAGGCTCGGGTGCAGCGCTCACGGCGGCAGGCTCGGGTGCTGAGGACATGGCAGGACAGGCAGGGGGTTCAAGGATTGCGACAAGACGGGACAAGTAATCAGACAGAGCTTTGGCCGCAATAATGACGGGCATCTCCTCTTGGGCAGAAACGGCTTGCAGAATCCTCTTGGCGGCTAGATCGGCCGCAACTCTCTCTGCGGATTCTGGAACAGCGCTTGCAGTAGCGGGCTCTGGAACAGCGCTTGCAGTAGCGGGCTCTGGAACAGCGCTTGCAGTAGCGGGCTCTGGAACAGCGCTTGCAGTAGCGGGCTCTGGAACAGCGCTTGCAGTAGCGGGCTCTGGAACAGCGCTTGCAGTAGCGGGCTCTGGAACAGCGCTTGCAGTAGCGGGCTCTGGAACAGCGCTTGCAGTAGCGGGCTCTGGAACAGCGCTTGCAGTAGCGGGCTCTGGAACAGCGCTTGCAGTAGCGGGCTCTGGAACAGCGCTTGCAGTAGCGGGCTCTGGAACAGCGCTTGCAGTAGCGGGCTCTGGAACAGCGCTTGCAGTGACAGGGGATGGCAAAAGGCAAGAGGTTCCCCTCCTCCTCCTCTTCTTTCCAGGTCGCAGAGCAGACGCCGTTGGAGGACCGGTGAGTGGTTGAGGAAGCTCAACAGGAGCTGTGACTGGGGCATGAAGGACAGTCTCAGACGGGGCCACTTCCGTCGCAGAGGATTCTGATGCAGACTCCCATGAGGTCCGTCTCCCTCGCTTGCCGAGGAGACTCTCGGGTGTGGAAGTGGAATCAGCCTGATCTCCCAGGGAAACAACACCTAGGACACGACCCTCTGGAATCGCTGGCAGCTTGACTGGTGGTGATGACCTCGTGGGTGTCTGTGACTCTCTCCGAGACAAGCAATCGACCAAATCAGTGAACGGATAGGTCACCAGCTCCTCCCGTTCAGCCAGGGGTGGAAGAGAGTTGAGACCTGCAACGAGGTAGCAGTTTAGGAGGAACTCCGGGATGAAAAACCTCCTCTCGTTCGCAACCCGGGCATACTCCCTTATCGATAGCCGTCCCTGAGCGGGAATCGGGAGTTTGCCTCTCCTCGAGTTAGCGATGGTCTTGAACCACCAATCTTTAAGTTCATCGGAGTCATGCTTGACATAAGAGGGCGCAATGTCTGCTGGGTTCGGTTCTGGTCGGTTCATTCTGTTATGTGGATAGTAGGATGAACCCAATCGCAGACAGTATGCAATCAACAACGTTTATTAACAGACAAAACAGGGAAAACAAAGCCCACGAGGGGGCAAAACAAGACTGGGTTATAGAGACTAACTAGACAACGACACTGACAAAATACTAGAAAACAAACAACACTTCGAGAGATACAAATGATGACTAGACTAACAATGACTTTCAATAACAAGACTTTCACAGGATACTCACAAGTAACATTTGGCAATGAACCGACAAAAGACAGTGAAACACAAGGGGATTAAATAGGGAACACTGATGACGAGGACAGGTGAAACTGACTAGACAATCACAAGACGAGGATAACAAGGGGGCGGGGTAACGAGACGGGACAACGCAAGCACATGGCCCAAACAATTGGCCATGTGCTGCACATGAAACATGGGTCTGCCATGATCCTGCCACAATACAGAGAGAAATCAAGGACATGATGGCAGAATCATGACATATAGTTGTATATATGAACGGCTACACTTCTGTGGTATAGTTGTATATATGAACGGCTACACTTCTGTGGTATAGTTGTATATATGAACGGCTATACTTCTGTGGTATAGTTGTATATATGAACGGCTATACTTCTGTGTTACTGCACTTTGCTTTGCCTTTGTAGGGCAGTATATATGAATGGCTATACTTCTGTGGTATAGTTGTGTATATGAACGGCTACACTTCTGTGGTATAGTTGTATATATGAACGGCTATACTTCTGTGGGTAACACTTTATTTGAAGGGGTGTGCATAAGACTGACATGACACCGTCATAAACATGACATAACACCTGTCATGAACATGAAGGAGTCTTTATGAATGTTTATGACTGTTGTCATTAAGTGTCATTCGGTAAATTATGACACTTTTAATGCAAAGTTGACATTGTTTAAAATGTCTTTGTTATGACAACTTGACATTACCCAAGACAAAAATGTCTTGATTATGACAACTTGACATTAACAAAGACAGAAAGTGACCAGAAGCCTCGAATTTAGTGATCTTAAAGAGCGCGATGGATTATAGGGCGATAGAAGATCCGTTAAAAAGACTGGAGCTAAACCATTTAGGGCTTTATAAGTCAGTAGCAGATGCAGGACAACCAGCTAATAAAGCATTACAGTAATCTAGTCTCGAGGTCATGAATGCATGAACTAACTTTTCTGCATCGGAGACTGATAGCATATTACGTAGCTTAGCAATGTTTCTAAGGTGGAAAAAGGCTGTTTTTGTAACATATGAAAAATGATTTTCAAAAGACAGGTTGCAGTCTAATATAACACCCAGGTATTTTACTGTAGCGGATAAAGTAACAGGGCATCCTACTATGTTAAAGTTGTGTTGTGAGAGGTTTTGTGGACGGTTTTTAGAACCGATAAGTATTACCTCTGTCTTGTCTGGATTTAATAAAAGAAAATTACACATCATCCAATCTTTTATATCTTTAACACAATCTGTCAATTTGGATAATTTAGCGTATTCATCTGGCCGTGATGAAATATATATTTGAGTGTCATCGGCATAACAATGGAAACTAATTCCATGTTTCCTTATAATATTACCAAGTGGCAGCATATATATTGAGAATAATAGAGGGCCTAACACAGATCCCTGCGGCACTCCATAGTTTGTCGAAGTTATAATCGATTTTTCTCCATTTAAATAGACAAAATGGTAGTGGTCAGATAAGTATGACCTGAACCAGCTTATTGCTTGTCCTTGAACACCAGTATAATGTTGTAGTCTAAGAGTATTGTGTGATCTATAGTATCGAACGCAGCACTAAGATCAAGTAAAACTAGTACTGAGATACAGCCTTGGTCCGAAGCTAAAAGTAAATCATTTGTGATTCTAACAAGCGCAGTTTCAGTGCTATGATGTGGCCTGAATCCAGACTTAAACTTTTCATAGATGTCATTTTCTTGTAAGAAAGAGCCGAGTTGAGCAAACACAACTTTTTCTAGTATTTTAGACATAAATGGAAGATTTGCAATGGGTCTGTAATTTGCTAGGTTATTTGGATCTAATTGTGGTTTCTTAATAAGAGGTTTTATTACTGCCAGCTTGAATGTTCTTGGAACATGACCTAAAGATAAAGATGAGTTAATAATATTGAGAAGAGGCTCTTCCACTATAGGTAACACTTCTTTCAGTAGTTTAGTTGGTATAGGATCTAATAAACATGTTGTTGTTTTAGATGAAGTGATAAGTTTATTTAACTCTTTTTGTTCTATTGTTGTAAAGCATTGTAATTGTTCTTGCGGGGTGATAATTGAGGCTGAATTATAAGGCGCGAGCAAAGATTGAACGTTTACAATTGTGGTTCTGATGCTTTCAATTTTCTCAGTGAAGAAGTTCATAAAATCATTACTACTAAACTGTAACAAGGTATTTTGTTCAGACGACGTCTGTTTATTTGTTAGTCTGGCCACGGTGTTAAATAAAAACCTTGGATTGTTTTGGTTGTTTTCTATTAATTTGCTGAGGTGCTCAGCCCTGGCCGTTTTTAGGGCCTTTTTATAACGTGACATACTGTCTTTCCACGCGATTCTAAAGACCTCTAAATTAGTTTGTTTCCATTTACGCTCTAAATTACGGGTTTCTCTCTTTAAAACATACGTAGTATTGTTGTACCATGGTGCTATACTTTTCTCTCTGACCTTTTTTAATCTAATGGGTGCAACAATATCCAATGTTCTAGAGAGAATGGTGCTCATAGTGCTAGTTAGTTCGTCTAGTTCATCTGTTCGTTTGGGTTCAGGCCGCAGCTGAGACAGATCAGATAAGCTATTTGAGAAATTATCTATGGTGGATGGAAGGATTGTTCTGCCTGGTCGATAACGTGGCGCAGCATGACATATTACAGACGTACGTAATATGCAAGTTACCATGTAATGGTCAGTGACATCATCACTTTGTGGAATGATATCTACACTCACCGGCCACTTTATTAGGTACCCCATGCTAGTAACGGGTTGGACCCCCTTTTGCCTTCAGAACTGCCTCAATTCTTCGTGGCATAGATTCAACAAGGTGCTGGAAGCATTCCTCAGGGAGTTTGGTCCATATTGACATGATGGCATCACACAGTTGCCGCAGATTTGTCGGCTGCACATCCATGATGCGAATCTCCCGTTCCACCACATCCCAAAGATGCTCTATTGGATTGAGATCTGGTGACTGTGGAGGCCATTTGAGTACAGCGAACTCATTGTCATGTTCAAGAAACCAGTCTGAGATGATTCCAGCTTTATGACATGGCGCATTATCCTGCTGAAAGTAGCCATCAGAAGTTGGGTACATTGTGGTCATAAAGGGATGGACATGGTCAGCAACAATACTCAGGTAGGCTGTGGCGTTGCAACGATGCTCAATTGGTACCAAGGGGCCCAAAGAGTGCCAAGAAAATATTCCCCACACCATGACACCACCACCACCAGCCTGAACCGTTGATACAAGGCAGGATGGATCCATGCTTTCATGTTGTAGACGCCAAATTCTGACCCTACCATCCGAATGTCGCAGCAGAAATCGAGACTCATCAGACCAGGCAACGTTTTTCCAATCTTCTATTGTCCAATTTCGATGAGCTTGTGCAAATTGTAGCCTCAGTTTCCTGTTCTTAGCTGAAAGGAGTGGCACCCGGTGTGGTCTTCTGCTGCTGTAGCCCATCTGCCTCAAAGTTCGACGTACTGTGCGTTCAGAGATGCTCTTCTGCCCACCTTGGTTGTAACGGGTGGTTATTTGAGTCACTGTTGCCCTTCTATCAGCTCGAACCAGTCTGGCCATTCTCCTCTGACCTCTGGCATCAACAAGGCATTTCCGCCCACAGAACTGCCGCTCACTGGATGTTTTTTCTTTTTCGGACCATTCTCTGTAAACCCTAGAGATGGTTGTGCGTGAAAATCCCAGTAGATTAGCAGTTTCTGAAATACTCAGACCAGCCCTTCTGGCACCAACAATCATGCCACGTTCAAAGTCACTCAAATCACCTTTCTTCCCCATACTGATGCTCGGTTTGAACTGCAGGAGATTGTCTTGACCATGTCTACATGCCTAAATGCACTGAGTTGCCGCCATGTGATTGGCTGCTTAGAAATTAAGTGTTAACAAGCAGTTGGACAGGTGTACCTAATAAAGTGGCCGGTGAGTGTATATCAGTTGGATCGGTTCCATATGATATAATTAAATCGAGTGTATGATTAAGACGATAAGTTGGTCCAGTGACGTTTTGCTTGACCCCAAAGGAGTTTAGTAAATCTGTAAACGCAGCCCCTAACGCATCATTTGAATTATTGAGAGCTGAAGCTACTTTCTCTCGCTGAACTCGGAGGTCATTGGTGCCGGTGTGGATGATGATGTGGCTGGGGGAACCCAGCTGCTCTTCACATAAGAGCTCCAGGGCCTTCTGTGTATTTGGGCACCATATTTTTTTACGTTTTTTCTCGGAAACAGTCTCTTTTCATCTATAAACTTGCCATTGGAGTCCATTAGGAGTATACCTAATGTGAGGCTGTGATTGACTGTAAGAGTCTGCTGGAGGAGGACTGCTGGGCCGGGTCTCTGTGGGCGCTGGAGAAGGAGTCTCCTCTGAGCTCTGCTGTTCTCCTCTCGGTGTCGGCTGCTTCTCCACAGATGACAGCTGTATGTGGGACTCTCTGTCCTCTCTCAGCTTTCTCATGTAGCAACATTGGGTTACTGCATTAAATTAGCTCAAATTATATATAGGGAATTCTAATAATTAATCATAAATATGATTAATATATTGCATTTTACAGTTAAATTATCGAAGTTGAAAAGAGATCGATTGTATACATGAATGATCTCCACAATGAGTTATGGTTCGTCATTAATATATCAATAGTCTCATTACAGATCGATTATATGAGACAACTTTTACAGGAACTAATTCAGTTATCAAACAATCTGTCTGTCCAGCAGACGGCAGTAAGACTAACTTATCAATTTCCCAACAAAAATTGTCTCTTTCTTATAATTCCAAAAAGCTATTTTCTGGCCATGAAAATATCACCTTCTTGTTATTATAAAGTTTAGGTTACTGAAATAGTAACGCATTGTAAAGCTTTGTAGCGAGATCAAACAATTAATTGACTTTGTAAATATGAGCATTTTAGGCAGAACCAATCAAGAATATAATGGCTTTAATAAAATGCAACTACAGATACAGAATTCTACATTTAAACACGGGATACATGTATGTACAGTAAACAGTAAAACTAACGCGACAGACGAATAACAAACAGGAGTGAGAATGGGATGAGAGGAAGATAAAATGAGAGATTGAGAGAGAGAGAGAGATTGGAGAGAGAGAGAGAGAGAGATTGGAGAGAGAGAGAGAGAGAGAGAGAGAGAGAGAGAGAGAGAGAGAGATCCGTAGGATCTCTCGGGATGGCAAATTTCATCTAGACATTTTTAACCTTTAAGAGACAACACCGAAAAACACAATCTTAATGCTCTAGCATCTCGGTAATTCAAATATACTTGCATTGTAATGGTTCTCATGTGTCTGAGGCTGAGCTCTGCTGCGCATGTGAGCGGCTGGTCTTGTGTGTTCCGTTGGAGCGTCATGTGGTTTGCTGCGGTCTGGAGCGCGCAGTTTCAAAGAAGGCTTAAAAGTCTTTGACGTAAATTACCAAAGAAATATTCAGAATAAGTTCATTTCTGGGGAAATGAACAAAGGAAAAACAAACTTAAGAGAAAGAAAATAAAAAGGAGAGAACACGGCGTAAAGCTCCCTAAGGAGCCATCCGGATACCTCTCACAGGGAAAAACTCTCAACCAAAAAAAAACTCTCAGGAGTCAGTCTTTTTATGGAAAGACTGGGTTCACGCCTCTGTTTGCGCGAACCCCCATGACTGTCCGAGACTCTGAAGAGGACAACGTTTCCTTTGTCCTGTGGGGGGGAATGCCCACTGGACTGAGGAGATGGTATTGAGCCGTTCGGCTCCAGAACCATGAGATGTGTAAAAGAATGCACATTACTGCATTCTGCTATAGGAATTCGGCTCCGTTAGATTGAGAGAATTACAGAGATATCAAACACGTCACAGAAATACATAGAAATACAGAGTTACATACGATTGGTGCATATTATAAGCATTTAGTTCCTTCAAAGCAAGTTGTTCCTTCAAACAAACGTCATACATGAAGTGAATATAATCCGGGAAGCACACAGGAGTATTATGAAAACATGACATGCTTAGGTTCTAAGTTTCATTTTCAAAGTTCGTGTTGTGTGTGCGTTAATGTGTGTGTATGTGATTGTCCTTTAGAGTTCGGGCTGTCCTTCCCCCCCCCTTCCTTTCAGGGGGAGTCAGGATGTGTGTCCCGTGAGGCGGCGAGGTTTGCATCAGGGTGACCATGGTACAACAACGCTCGGCTTGTTTTCAATGTGTCATGTGCCACGACAAGAGGGGCGCTCTTTGGTCACATGTCAATACGACAGCGCACTTCTTTGTTTCATTGTTAGAGAATCATTAACTTAACCATAAAGTCCTATGAAAGTACTTGTGTCACAGTCAAAAAGAAGGGTAGAGCTGTGTTTGATTAAATTAGGATTCGCTGATTAAGAACAATCTGGCCGGATGCCCTCAATGTCGTTACAGTCCCCCTTTTCGTCGGATGACGTCCCTTTGTGGACATCATCTGACGACAAATCATCACGACGGGCTGATGGCAGGTGGACCAGGATGGTAAGGATAGCAGGTGGACCTTAGAGCTGAGGATTCAGCTCGCTGAGGTTCGGCGTGGTCTCTGACTTGGCACCCCCTTTCCGGGGATTCCGTCTGTGTTGTCTCTGAGGAAGGGTTTGCTAGGGCAGAGATAGTGAATGTTTTTGGTCAATGTGCACATGTGCGGATTCGGAGCTGGGGACAGCTTTGTGCAGCTGTCCTGGAAGTCACCCACGTGTGCGGATCTTGATGTGAGTGTTACTTTTCAAAATCTGACATTGACAATGTTCTTGAGCCGGTAGATTTGGCTTGACTCCCTGATGGGCAAGTTCAGGAGCAAAACCCACTTCTCTCTGCTTGTGGTCGACGCAGAGTGGGATGGCACTACCCAGAGAGTAGGCAAGGTGTATTTGTAAAGAGTCAGTTGGTGTGGTGATGGCAGAAGCCAGCACGGTTTGCACAAGGCTTAAGGGTATCAGGTGCGGTGGAATTCTACCCATGGTTAGGCTGTCAATGGAGGAGTTCACCCCCCTGCAGCGTGTCTGTCATCAGGGCTGTTACCAGCTGAGTTTGAGCAAAGTCATTCTTGAAGACAGTAAACAGCTGTTTCATGGAGTTCACTGTCTGGGTCAGCAGAACGCTGTGAGTGTTGAAAATTGCCACAGTTCCCTTTAGTGTCTTGTCGATGGTCTGCAGGGACGCACTCTGTGTTGTGAGTTGCTCTTTTATCTGTGGAATCTCAGTCTGAATTTCGGCTACATGCCGCCTCACGTTGGCTAGGTTCACTGCATTCACGCTGGACATACAAGTGTTAAACAGAGTTCTGACGGCAGTGGCGGCTCCGAGCAAAGCTCGTAGGAACCGTTGGGAGCGGCGGTTGTGGCCACCTAACTCCGCTAGCGTGGCAGTCATTTTCTCAAGTTGGTTGAGCATGTGTTCAACGTCTGCCTCAGCGTGAGTGAGGGAGTCCTCTGTTCATCGGGCACCTACCCAGCTGTATTGTGGTTTTGCGCTGGGGTAGTGTGCTCTGTAGACGTTGCAAGGATCAGGTGGCGCATACACTTTCTGAGTGTGGGTCCAGCCGTTGGTGATGAGGAGTCCTGGTTGTTCGCTTAGGACGATGCCTGATGCCGGACCTGGTTGATGTCCGATTGCGGCTGCCCTCTGGTTGGCTGGAGGCACAGGATGGCGAAGCACAGCAGCATCCTGGTAAGAGTGAAAGGGAGAGAGAAAGAGAAAGGGAGGAAAAATTTCAGCGAGGGTCGTCCTTGGTTGGCTAGGACAGTCTTTTCGCTTTGAGGACTTGCAAGTGTCTCTGGTGCTGCGGTGTGCAGCACATGGTGCGTCATAGGGCATACATTGGCATGCCCCCCTTTTGCACTGTGGCACCACAAGCTGTGGCGCAGAGATGGCATCAAGTGCAGAACGCTGAATGTTGCTTGTGCACGCAGCATGTGCAAGGTGTATGGCAGGTGTCTGGGGCACCGGTTATCGGTGGGTTCAGACGGCGTGCTAGGGTGGTTGGAGGGGTCTGAGAGGTGGTTTCTCACAATGTCCATTGGTAAGCTGGAAGGTTAAGGTCAGGTTAAGCAGAGACTCTGTGACATTTTGTCACACTTGCGGTGAGAGACTAATGAATGACCCTAAAAGTTCAGAACCACGGTTTAACTGGTTCGCTAGGTATGTAGCATACAGCTAGGTGTTGCACTTGTAGCTAGCTAGTGAAGTGTGTCTTGTATCCTTATCTTAGCTGTGGATGTTAGGACGCTAAGACTTATGTGGTTCCGAGAGTATTTCCTGGATAGCCGAGATGAAATAAATGACTTAAGATGGTTCTTATGACTAAATTATTTCACTGGACTTAACTAGTGGTTTACTACGGCTTGACGAAGTGAATGATAGGGGGGAAAAGGACAGCTTTCCTATTCAAATTATGCTTATTATCAATACTCAGGACCTATAGTTATGCCCTAGTAATTGTTGGAATCACTTGTGTTGCAGGGTCACAAAAATGAGTGCACTTGTTGAAAATAAACAAAATCACAAATAAAAGTGTCTCTGTTTCCTTTCTGGGCCCTATGGGAAATGGAACCACGTTTGAACAAGAGAGGAAATGAAATTAAATAATATAGATGACCGAATAGCCAAGGGAATAGCTGACTGCTATTATTATCAAAGTCAAAGAAATGAAAAATTAAAGAAGAGCAAAAAAAAATTAAATAAAATTAAAAGCAAAAAGGAATAAAGTGATCAAAACAATGGGAATGATCTTAAGGGAATAATCAGTGGCAGTAGTGACTAAACTTTGGATTTGCCTGGACCAACACTCCATAGTGGGTTACAGCGGTTGCGTGTTCGAGACCTCACCGTGTGTGTCCCATCAAAGGAGTAGTCGCATGCCGATGAAAATTCCTATTGCTATATGAATTCTTCTCTCGCTACACAGTTTACATGTAGTTAAACTTAAGTTTAATTAACAGGGCATCTGCGAAGTAGCCTTCGACGGTTAGCAAGGACTATGCCTGAACTAGTGAAGGTGAACTTTAGCTAATAGGAATTGCAAACACGGAAAGTGAATAATTAGAAACCCTAACTGGTGTTAAAGAAACTATTCTAGAATACTTTGCACTGTGTAAACACAAGCGGTGATTAAGGGTTCAAGTAAATTATGCTAACTGTGGAAGTTATTATTTAGCTTAACCTAAGCTGGATGGATGCTAGATTAAGTTAGCTTAGCATAAGGTAGATGGATGCTAGGTTAAGTTAGCTTAGCCACCTAGGCTGGTTTGTTTGCAAAGTGACATCACAAGTTAGCACTTCCTGTGACAAGTCGTTGTCATGGGAACCAGAGCATGTCAGAACAATTCAACAGTCCCTGAAGAATGTCTGTACATTTTACATGAATTATGCATGTTTAAACGGGTTAACAGGAGGCACCTATATTTTAAATCCTTCCAGAACTTGGTGTTACATTAAGTAAAATGCAGATGTGTTTTGGCACTTGCTAATTCTACTCATGGAACTCTTTTCTTTATTTTACGCAACTTATTCTATTTGTTTACAGAGTAAGGAAATAGATTTGCTGAAAGTCAAAGCTTGTCTAAGCATATATAGTTACGTCCATCTCCTGCATAAGTACTGCATTTTCAGCGAGTGACCAGTTTTGATCGCTAGGTAGCTCTCTGCTTGTAGATGCAGCTAAAATTTAGGTGAATTAAATCAATCTAACAATAATTTGTAAGGCCTTTACATTGTAGAAAGGGGAGCATCACCCAGGTCTACGTACATATAACACTGTACTGAGCTTTCTTTGTCAGAAACAGGTTTAGCAATACTGCAATTTGGATTTCTTTAACCAAAGCAGAATAGATATCGGTACAGTTTACAAGCTGCTGAGATGAGATTTCTTTGTCAAACAGACTTACGCTTTACTGCTGAACATGCTAATATTAGTTGGAAATCTAAGACTCTTTCACTTACAGTAGAGATGTCAATTCCAGCTATTGTTTTATCTGCATTTAGACAAGCCAGCAACCAGTGATCAAAATGCGTATCGCATGTTGTGTTCCATTTGGATCGCAATGATCAAATGCACACCTGTAGGTTAACAGTAGTTTAAAACTGAGGTGGTTTTCCTACAATCTGGTGTTAAGGTGACGTATGCCCTATTTGGAGCTAGTGTTTCTTGTAACCCTTCATTGTCATGGAAACTAGTGTTTAGCAGTGTCATTTCAACCAGCATGTTGCAAATGTTTGTTTCAAAAGAGTCGTGCATAGTCTGTTGGCAGGTGAGGCTTACACGTCCATTCAAGATTTTCTTTAAATCAGTAAAATTCTAATTTTTATAATGCAGAGTCTTGCACTGTGTTCGTGCAGTGTCTTCTGGTTTTGCAGTTCAAAATCATTGGGGTTTTAGGAAGTCTTTCTGAGGAGGTTAGAGGCCTTCTGCATTAGGTCACGCATCGTTGAGTGGGCATTGCGTGGTCTAGCGCAGGGTAGCGAACTTGAACCTTAGACTTGGTGCTGAGGCTGTGTACCCATGGATGGCTGCTGGAGTTCCTGGGAACTCTGTGACCTTGGAGTCTGGCTTTGTTGTAGTTCTAATGACCTCTGTGACCGGCCAGTCTGGCTTTGGTGACCTGTGTGACTGGAGGGGGAGGGGTACTTGAACTTGGGCCCAGACTGTCAGGTGTTTGAAGTCTAGTAAAGGCTCAAAGTGCTCTAGCAGGTCTTTGCCAATCAGAAAGGGGTAAGTGTCCATTTGTGAGATGCACACAGGGTGTTTCAGACTAAAAGAACCAATTGTCAGGTGAATGTGAGCTACCTGTTCGAGCCTGAGGTCGTTTGGCTGTACGACTGCCCGTTCAGCTCGCATGTTTGAGATGTAAGAGTTCGATCTTGTCTCTTAGCTCTAGTTCTGAGTCTTTCAAATAGTTCAGCTGATATCAAAGTGAGGTCTGAGCCGGTGTCAACCAGGGCTTCGAGGCTCACCTAATTTTCCAAAGTGATGGCTAGATATAGTTTCCGTGCCACCCCTCCTTTCGACCATGTGCCCGAGTAGTCTTGGTGTCGGGGCTGGTGTGGTGATCGACGGTGGTTAGGGCCAGTCTTGTGTAGTTCTCTGCGGAGACAGACAGACAAAGCAGCATTTCCTGGTCTTTTGGGATGTTGATCCCAATTGCGGGAAGTTGTGCTGTTGGGCTCAGGCTGTGCAGCTGTCAGCTGTGGTGGCTGGGTGCTGCTGTCACAGCAGTTGTGATGTGATGTGACAGTTAGCTCTGTGGTCTGTGGCTGACGAGCAGTGTTTTGTGTGCCTGTTGCAGGTCTTATGCTTAGGCATAGGATGTCGGGCTCGTCCCTTTGTCTTTTTTGTGAAGAAGCTCTTTCAGCAACTTCAGGATCTCGGCTGTCTCGGACGTGGCGGCACTGTTTCGTCTGATGTGTGTCCAGACTTGTGCTCACCAGTGGCATGTCGAGAGGGGTTCCGCTCTGGGCTGTCTGGGCTCGATGATCTGGTCGATGGGGCTCGGCTCGTTCTGGGCTGTTGGTTTGCTTCCCAGAATCTTTCAGAGCGTTCGCTCTGATGTCTTGGATGAGCACCATCGTGGTAGTGCTGCCCTCTGCTGGCCTGGAATGGTCTGGACCCTCTGTCGAAAGGTCTGTGACTGTGGTGCGGTTGGGCGCCCTCTAGAGTTAGCTCTGGATAGTGCTCAGAGACAGGGCAAATGGTGGTGTCTTTCACAGTCTTTACAGATAAAGTCTTTTGTTTGGTGTAAGCTTTGTGGGTCAAGTCTCGTAGCTGTTGGGTAGACATGCTCCGAGGACAGGCCAGAACGCCTAAGTGATGACTCACTGTGGGATGCAGGTTTCGAAGGAACAGAGTTCTGAAGTTGACATCTTCTTCCATACCTGATCGGTTCTGTGCTCCGAAGTATGCTTGTCGGAGCCCCACAGGGGTTTCAAGTCGGGCTTGCTTGATGTCCATGGCGGTGAACAGCCCGTTGTCTGATTCAGGTACAAGCTGTCCCAAGCGGTCACGTTGGCAACAGTTTGTAAATGAAAGTCTAAGTCTCGCAGGTAGGCGTTCATGTCGTGGCCTCCTGCAGTGTCCGGAGTGAACGTAGGAATGTTTTTGGCCAGCTTGTCAAGTTCTTTCGGGGCCGTGCCATGGTTAGTGGCAGGGGTTCTCTGGACGAGCTGTCCCCCCCTCGCTGCTGACGGGGGTTCTTGGAGGCTGGCTGGTGACATTTTGAGAAGTGGGCTTTCACCCCCCTTTCCAGCTCTTGGTTCTTGGCTGAAAGGTAAAGGCCGGTTGGTCAGGGGAAACTGTGTTGTGTGTGTTTCCCCTTCCCGGTCACTCTGTAGTTTATAAAAGTGTTTCAGCTCTCTGTGAACAATGTCAATTTCGTGTATGATATTGTCTTTGTGCTGAATGAGTTCATGGATTTCAGCTCGGGCCGCTTGTAAGTGTTTTTCACAGGCCTTTGCTTTAGTGTCTTTCTCTTTTAGTTCAGTCTTTGCTCTCTCTAGGAGAGCTTCACCTCGTTGGAGTTTCTTGTCGAGTTTCTCTCTGGTTTCTTCCTCCGACTGCTCTCTTTGGTCTGTGTCCAGACGAAGATCAGAAAGGGCATTTTGAAGTCTTTCCACTTCCTCTTGGAGCTCTGTGTCTGTTGCATCCTCTTTTCCGCGCTGGTCGTGGGTCTCAAGGAGTAGCTGATCCAGACGACTTTGTGCGTGTGCTTGGTTCCTCCGGGCCTCCTCCGCTTGAGGCTTTAGCGTTGCGGCTTCTTGCTCCAGGTTGGTGCTGTTTCTTTCGTTGAGCCGTGCCTGTGCAACAAGAGTGTGTGCGAAGTTTCCAACGATTTTGGCCCAGTCTTTGTGTTTGTAGCTTTGGGTTGGACCGTGGGCCGTCAGCTTGTCCAAGTTGGCGTCCCGCTGCTCTTGGCTTGGGGGCTCTGAGTCACCGGCGTCCTTGGGCTGGAAAGCGGTAGTCATGGCTGTCAGCCATATCTCGAGGTTGTCCCAGTGGGATGCAGGACTGGATGCACGGAACATACTGTAGGCGAGAGAAACACAGCACACACACACAGAGGCCAAAAATGCAAGCTTTGTTCTACGGTTAACAAGCTATACTCATACGGGCTATGCCGTTTATGAGAATTTTGGGCTAACTGATGCAAACAGTTAGACAGTTAGGTCTGGACAATTTGCTTAGGTTAGTGCAGGGCTTAAATAAAGATTTTGACAGGGCGGCAGCCTAGTGGGTCAGGTGCTGACGCTAGCTGCTTGGTCGTCGATCTGTTATTTAGCTTTCCTTGGTGTCTCTCATAGGTTCTGTCTCTAGGTGAAATGAAAGAAACAAATCACAACAGAACAAAGGATAGAAAAGATCAGAGTGAAACAAAACAATGAAAATAAATAGGTCTGTAATGAACTGGAATAAATACTAGCACTGGAAGTGTTAGGGAGAATACGGAGGCCTAAGCCTACTACTACTGATAGGGTTTAAGGTAGGGCCTACAGGTTAGTGGGGGCTATCGGGGTAGAAACCCTAGGACGATGGTGTGGCTTGGAGAAGAGGCGGGCCAAACACTTAAAATATCCGGGAGATATCTAGTATTCTGTGACTTATAGTACGCGGAATGGGTTTTACTAAATTTAGTTTACCTGCGGTGAATTGAGGCCTCTCTGGGGGGGAACCCGTGGCTCAGTCAATCCCTCCGACGGTTCCCAACACCTGACCGCAGTGTTCTCGGGCAACTTCGTTGTCTCCCTGTACCTTGCTGCGCCCTCTCAAACAACCTGACTTTAAACACAACCGGCACCCCGAGGTGTCAACTGCCAGACGGCACAGCAAAGTGGATTTTCCCCAGAACCCTCAAAAAGAGTGGCCCCTCTTCAGGCCCTGGTTTAGGTAATTATTCCAACATTGCCTTGTGTGTCGACTAGCGTGGTTGACGTTACCTTTGGAGTGCCCAATTGCTGATGTCACAGTTGCGTGCCGCAACGATGGTACGGGATTCGGAAGTGTCCGAAACTCACACACGGCCACGCGTCAGTACCGCCGGTCGGGTAACCTCACTCGCGGGATACCAATCAGAGAATGCCGCAACTCACCACAGTGCTCTGGTGAATGCCACCTCTAAATACACAAAGGTTAAACAAGTGAAACGTAAATTGGATTAAGGCTTGCTTGTTTAAACCAAATGGATTGATTGTTTATGTAGCAATAAGAGTCAAATGTTTTACTAAATAATAATAAACAAAAGGAAATTATGATAAGTATGGTTTTTATCAAAATAACCTAACCCAAAAGAGAAGAAAAAAAAAATTTTAATAGAAAGAGACAGGATGAAACACAGGAGGAGGCAGGCTGTAGTAGCGTGTTTGTGCCACAAGGGTGCGTACTTCCTCAGTGGTGGTCCACCTGACTGAACAGACAAACTTAATTTAAATTTAAATTCAAACTGGGTTAAATTAAATTTAAATAAGTGCAAAAAGAGATGTTAAGTAACATCTAAAATAGTAAGAATACAGTCGTAATGAAGTATTTAGAGGAAGTATGAAAAGTAATTAAAAAGAGAAACTTAATTCAAATTTAAATTAGAAATTTGTTTGTTTCAAACCAAATTTGAATAAGCGTAAGAAGAGTTAAAGATCAGAATTATATCTGATGATAATCACGATTAGTGTAAGGTATCAGTGATAAATAGAATAAAGCCAACGAAACATTGGAAACATACCACTTCAAAACAGAATGAAAGGAGAAAAAAAAAAAAAAGAAAAAAAAAAGTGATAAACCGACTCAGCAGGGGTTGCCACAAGGGTGGTGTCCCTCTAAGTGGGTATCAGTGACAGGCAAACACGATGTAAATTTAAATTCAAACTGGTTTAAAACTACATTTAATCAAGCGTGTAAAGAAATCAAAGATCAGAATAATATTTTATAATAATTAACGATAACAGTAAAGTATCATCAATAACTATAAAACAATCAAAAGAGAAAAGTAGAAAGAAGCCAAGCAGGTTTAAACAAGGGAGGAGGCAGACCGTAGTAGTGGGTTTTCGCCACAAAGGGGGGCGCACCTCCTTCCTGTGGTTAACCTGGTTGAATCAGACACCTTAATTCAAATTCAAATTCAACGAAGTCGAAATTAAATTGAAATAAGCATGTAAGGAAATGTAATAATCAGAGTGATATCCTATAATAGTCCAGATACACTAAAGTATCAGTACTACTTATAAAATAATCAAAAGAGAAAGACGATATAGATGCACACTTCAAAAGAGTGAAAGGGGGAAAAGAGTGATACCGATTTAGTATCCACAAGGCCACGCGGTGGCGCTGTTTCCTCCAAATGGATATCAGTGGCTGACAGACCAACACAATTTAAATTCTAAGTTCAAACTGGCCTCAAACCAAATTTAAATACACGTGTAAGGGAATTGAAAAATCAGGATGATATCCTATAATAATTAACGACAACAGTGAAGTGTCGTCAATAATTATACAATAATCAGAAGGGAAAAGTGGAAATAAAAACTATTCACAACAGAATTTAAAAGAGAGGAAGGAGAGCTGAATGAACCGGCTTAGCGGGTGATGGCCACTAGGTGGACTTCCAAGTGGGCTCTCTCTGGCTGTGTTGGAATTTAATTTAAGTTTTAATTCAAATTTTGTTTTGAACCAAACTCAAAGTAAATGTGCCAGTCAAAAGCAGGAAACTTGTCTAACACAAAATAATATTCGCACGAGCAACGCTGTATATGCAAATAATTATTGAGAATCTAGACAGGCTAATTCACTGGTCATATGGAATTTAGCAGTAAGAGACCATTATCTGAAACGGCCACGAGAGGGCGTAATTGCGCTCATGCAGGCTGAAGCCAGAAGGCGGGGCGTAATTTGAGACTTCTAAACGCCCTCTAGTGTTTAGTCAGCGGAATTACAACCACTTTTTAATGTGATTCAAGAGCTAAGAGCTTTCAGCTCGCGTCACGCGCTGATTTTCTGCAATAAATCACAAATAAACAAACAGACAAAGGTTTTAGGACCTTTGCGGTGCTAAATGGCAAAAGAGCGTGTAGCAGGATTTCTTCGCTGCAAAAACACACAAATGTGAACAACAGGAATTTTCCGTCTGTTGTAGCTACTCCAATACACACAACTATCACTAGCACTATGAGTAAATTGTGTTTAGGTTTACAATTGATTAGCTAGTTCAACGTTAACCAGGAGTTTATTGGTAACGATTATAATAGGCCTTTCTACTACTGAAAAGAGGAGTCTCGCTCTGATCAGATTTACGTCTCGCACTAAAAAGAGATTTCTTCGTCTTTAATAGGCGGTTTTATTAAAAATATTAAAATGTATCACCTGCAGAGGGATTTCTGCATCTCTTAACAGGACATTTGTAATATTAATACTGCAGTGTATTCAGCATTTAACAGTGATAAAAATGTCTAGGCATATTTTAGCAACTTGTTAGAATGTAACGTTACTGACTTGCGACTTGCGCGTTGCGACTTATCTCACAAGTTCAAAATTTCATAGAGCGCATGCACAAAATTATTAATAACCATATAAACAGATTGAAACTGAATTTTGCTTATAAAACAAAGTTTGAAATGCGTCGCGTCATCCACCATTATGTAGCAACATTGGGTTACTGCATTAAATTAGCTCAAATTATATATAGGGAATTCTAATAATTAATCATAAATATGATTAATATATTGCATTTTACAGTTAAATTATCGAAGTTGAAAAGAGATCGATTGTATACATGAATGATCTCCACAATGAGTTATGGTTCGTCATTAATATATCAATAGTCTCATTACAGATCGATTATATGAGACAACTTTTACAGGAACTAATTCAGTTATCAAACAATCTGTCTGTCCAGCAGACGGCAGTAAGACTAACTTATCAATTTCCCAACAAAAATTGTCTCTTTCTTATAATTCCAAAAAGCTATTTTCTGGCCATGAAAATATCACCTTCTTGTTATTATAAAGTTTAGGTTACTGAAATAGTAACGCATTGTAAAGCTTTGTAGCGAGATCAACAATTCATTGACTTTGTAAATATGAGCATTTTAGGCAGAACCAATCAAGAATATAATGGCTTTAATAAAATGCAACTACAGATACAGAATTCTACATTTAAACACGGGATACATGTATGTACAGTAAACAGTAAAACTAACGCGACAGACGAATAACAAACAGGAGTGAGAATGGGATGAGAGGAAGATAAAATGAGAGATTGAGAGAGAGAGAGAGATTGGAGAGAGAGAGAGAGAGAGATTGGAGAGAGAGAGAGAGAGAGAGAGAGAGAGAGAGAGAGAGAGATCCGTAGGATCTCTCGGGATGGCAAATTTCATCTAGACATTTTTAACCTTTAAGAGACAACACCGAAAAACACAATCTTAATGCTCTAGCATCTCGGTAATTCAAATATACTTGCATTGTAATGGTTCTCATGTGTCTGAGGCTGAGCTCTGCTGCGCATGTGAGCGGCTGGTCTTGTGTGTTCCGTTGGAGCGTCATGTGGTTTGCTGCGGTCTGGAGCGCGCAGTTTCAAAGAAGGCTTAAAAGTCTTTGACGTAAATTACCAAAGAAATATTCAGAATAAGTTCATTTCTGGGGAAATGAACAAAGGAAAAACAAACTTAAGAGAAAGAAAATAAAAAGGAGAGAACACGGCGTAAAGCTCCCTAAGGAGCCATCCGGATACCTCTCACAGGGAAAAACTCTCAACCAAAAAAAAACTCTCAGGAGTCAGTCTTTTTATGGAAAGACTGGGTTCACGCCTCTGTTTGCGCGAACCCCCATGACTGTCCGAGACTCTGAAGAGGACAACGTTTTCTTTGTCCTGTGGGGGGGAATGCCCACTGGACTGAGGAGATGGTATTGAGCCGTTCGGCTCCAGAACCATGAGATGTGTAAAAGAATGCACATTACTGCATTCTGCTATAGGAATTCGGCTCCGTTAGATTGAGAGAATTACAGAGATATCAAACACGTCACAGAAATACATAGAAATACAGAGTTACATACGATTGGTGCATATTATAAGCATTTAGTTCCTTCAAAGCAAGTTGTTCCTTCAAACAAACGTCATACATGAAGTGAATATAATCCGGGAAGCACACAGGAGTATTATGAAAACATGACATGCTTAGGTTCTAAGTTTCATTTTCAAAGTTCGTGTTGTGTGTGCGTTAATGTGTGTGTATGTGATTGTCCTTTAGAGTTCGGGCTGTCCTTCCCCCCCCCTTCCTTTCAGGGGGAGTCAGGATGTGTGTCCCGTGAGGCGGCGAGGTTTGCATCAGGGTGACCATGGTACAACAACGCTCGGCTTGTTTTCAATGTGTCATGTGCCACGACAAGAGGGGCGCTCTTTGGTCACATGTCAATACGACAGCGCACTTCTTTGTTTCATTGTTAGAGAATCATTAACTTAACCATAAAGTCCTATGAAAGTACTTGTGTCACAGTCAAAAAGAAGGGTAGAGCTGTGTTTGATTAAATTAGGATTCGCTGATTAAGAACAATCTGGCCGGATGCCCTCAATGTCGTTACACTCATCTCCTCTCTTACTACAGACAGCTGATTGCTGTACTCCTCTCCCTGTTTTTTCATTCTTGAGTTTCTTTCTTAACCCTCTGGGGTCTAAGGGGTTTTTGAGGTCCTTGAGATGTTTTGACATGCCCTGACATTTGTGCTTTTTTCAGTTGCTTATAAACATATTAATGGCAAAGGTGTAATTACACTATATTTAGCACAAATAGGGCTACAAATATATGTGAGCAACATGTATGTACATGTTTGTATTTTTGAGAGAATAATGTTTATGCATGGTTATTCAAAAAACTAAAAATTAAAGTTTCTGAAATAAGGCCACAAAACACATACTTACATTTACATTTAGTCATTTAGCAGACGCTTTTATCCAAAGCAACTTACAACTGAGGACTAAACCAAGCGAGTCATCGTGAAGAGGCAAAAACAATGCAAGAAGTGCTCAAAATACAAAGTTCAGACATAGCTCGGAGTAGCATAAGCCAGGCAAGCGAGGATTTAAAGGAAAAGGAAAGGTTTTTTTTTTTTTTTTTTTTTTTTTTTATATTAAGTGCTCCCGGAAGAGATGAGTTTTCAGTTGTCTTTTGAATGCTGTCAGGGATTCTGCATTCCGGATGACGGTGGGGAGATCATTCCACCAGCATGGAACCGTGAATGAGAATGTTCTGGATAGTGATTTTGTGCCCCGCTGTGACGGTACCACGAGCCGCCGCTCATTGATCGATCGTAGGCTTCTGGTAGGGAAGTAGACTTGTAGTATTGAGTGGAAGTAGGAGGGAGCTGAACCAGTGGTCAATCTGTAAGCAAGTGTCAACACCTTGAACTTGATGCGAGCAGCGAGTGGTAGCCAGTGCAGAGAGATGAACAGAGGAGTGACGTGGGCCCTTTTGGGTTCGTTGAAGACAAGACGGGCTGCAGCATTCTGGATCATTTGTAGAGGTTTAGTTGCACATGATGGAAGTCCAGCCAGAAGAGCATTGCAGTAATCAAGCCTAGAAATGACCAGGGCCTGGACGAGAAGTTGTGTTGCATGCTCATTTAGGAAAGGCCTGATCTTCCTGATGTTGTGCATAGCAAACCTGCATGATCGAGCTGTCTTTGTAATGTGGTCTGTGAAGGTCAGCTGGTCATCAAAGATTACTCCAAGATTTCTGACCGATTTTGATGGGGTGATTGAGGAAGAATCTAGCTGGATAGTGAAGTCGTGCTGTAGAGACGGATTGGCAGGGAGGACGAGAAGCTCAGTCTTTGCCAGGTTGAGCTGCAGGTGATGTTCCTTCATCCATGCCGAGATGTCCGCCAGACAGCTTGAGATCCGTGCAGCTACTGTGGGATCATCTGGTTGAAATGAGAGGTAGAGCTGGGTGTCATCAGCATAGCAATGATAAGAGAAACCATGTGCCTGTATGATGGGCCCCAGTGATGTGGTGTAAATGGAGAAGAGGAGGGGTCCGAGAACTGAACCCTGAGGAACCCCTGTGGTCAGTTGATGTGCTTTGGATATCTCGCCTCTCCATGTGACCCTGAAGGACCTACCTGTGAGATAGGACTCAAACCAGTTGAGGGAGGTTCCAGTGATGCCCAGTGATGAGAGGGCGGACAAGAGGATCTGATGATTCACAGTGTCGAAGGCAGCAGACAGGTCCAGGAGAATGAGAACTGATGATTTGGAAGCAGCTTTAGCGATCCGCAGGGCTTCCGTGACCGAAAGCAATGCAGTCTCGGTTGAATGCCCTTTCTTGAAGCCAGATTGGTTGACATCCAGCTGGTTGTTCAGAGACAGGAAGGATGATACTTGGTTAAAAGCAACTCGTTCAAGTGTTTTCGCAATGAATGGTAGGAGAGAGACAGGTCTGTAATTCTCTAGAAGTGATGTGTTTAACGTTGGTTTTTTAAGCAGAGGAGTTACCCGAGCCTGCTTAAATGCTGTAGGGAAAATGCCAGTGTGGAGGGATGAGTTGATAATGTGTGTGAGAGCTGGTAGAAGTGTGGGAGAGATGGCTTGTAGAAGGTGTGAGGGGATGGGGTCTAGAGGGCAGGTGGTAGGATGACTGGAGAGAAGTAGTTTAGATACTTCTTCCTCGGTTAGTGGAGTGAAGGAGGAGAGAATGTTATTGGCAGTGGGCGAGGTTAGTCTGGGTTCCTGTGTGTGTAAATCTGAGAACTGACTGCTGATAGTTGTAGTTTTGTTAGTGAAGAAGTTGGCAAAATCATCAGCAGTTAGCGAGGAGGTGGGTGGTGGTGAAGGTGGACAGAGGAGAGAGTTGAATGTCTTGAACAGTGTTCGTGTGTTAGACGCACTGTTGATTTTGTTGTGGAAATATGAAGATTTCGCAGCATGAACATCAACAGAAAAGGAAGAGAGCAGAGATTGATACCTACTGAGGTCAGATGTGTCTTTTGATTTGCGCCATTTCCTCTCCGCTGCCCTGAGCTTGGTCCGGTGTTCACGAAGAACCTCAGATAGCCAGGGGTTAGAGGGAGTGCCACGTGCTGGCCTAGAGGAGAGAGGGCAGATATTGTCTAAAGAAGAGGTTAGGATGGAGCATAAAGTATCTGTTGCAGTATTCACATCCAGAGATGAGAAATGCGAGGGTGAGGGAAGAGAAGATGATACAGCAGAGGAAAGATGGGATGGAGAAAGTGAGCGCAGGTTTTGTCTGAAAGTAAATGGTGGGGAGGTTGGTGGAGCATGGGTAGTGAGTTGTAGATTGAAAGTAATGAGGAAATGATCTGAAACTTGGAGAGGTTTCACCAAGGTGTTGTCTGTGATACAGTTGCGTGTGTAAACCAGGTCCAGTTGGTTGCCTGACTTGTGAGTACCGGTGGTGGTGAGCAGTTTGAGATCGAAAGCGGCTAGGAGAGAGATGAAGTCTGTTGCATACGGCTTCGCTAGGTGAATGTTGAAATCACCAAAGACTACAAGTGGGATGCCATCCTCAGGGAAAGAGGACAGCAGCACATCCAGCTCCTCTACAAAGCTTCCCAGTGGACCTGGGGGGCGATAAATAACTACAATATGGATCTTGATGGGAGTTGTAAGTGTAATAGCATGATATTCAAATGAGTTGTTATTGCATAGAGAAGAGAGAGTTGAATATTTCCAATTGTTAGAAATGAGAAGACCAGTACCCCCACCCCTCCCCGACTGGCGGGGGGTGTGAGAGAAAGAAAAGTTGTTAGAGAGAGCAGCAGGGGATGCTGAGTCTTCTGGACGGATCCAGGTCTCAGTCAAGCCCAAGATATTAAGAGTAGAATGGGATGCAAAGGCTGGAATGAAGTCAGCTTTATTGACTGCTGATTGACAATTCCATAGACCCATAGAAAGAGCGAGAGGTGAGTGTGAGGATGAGAGAAAAGAGCGCAGATTAGCAGTATTGCGCTGCCTTCTGTGTGTGGTGAGAGAGCGTTGTCGAGAGACAACAGGAATGTATTGAAAGCACATAATGATAATGGGAAATAAGATAAAGGTAGGAAAGGAAAGGGAGAAAAAGATACTTTAAGTGCCTTGCAGGTGTCCTTGCTCGGTGGAGTCGTGCAGGTAGAGTCGCAGGTCTTTACCCGAGTCGGTCTTAACACGAGGAGGCTGGACACGAGAGCTGAATGCTTCCGCTGACGCTTCCGCGACAGCGCACACACTACATAGATATAATGCTTTCAATCGCCCTGAGTGAGGACAGCTGTGGCCGCCCTTGCAATTAGCACAGCAAAAGCAAATATCCCGAGAATGGGCGGAATCGAAACTAGCTGTTGAACAAAGCTTACTTAAGTGCTACAATAACATACAGACTATAACCCTTAAGACGCACGGCAAATATTCAAAATAGGATCGCGTCTCATTCAAATACAGATATTTCGTGAAGATAAAAATTAAAAATAAGCAAAGATTCGAAAATAGCCCTACCTACTTGACAAATAGTAAACAGAGCAACAGGAGAACTGTATATTAAGAAAAAACAACTTACGCGCCCTTGTCGTTCTCACAGAGTGACCGCTTGTCCTGTCTTCTTTCTGTATCTACTCTAGTTTTATATCTGCTTAAACAGCCCTTGCAATTAGCACAGCAAAAGCAAATATCCCGAGAATGGGCGGAATCGAAACTAGCTGTTGAACAGCGCTTACTTAAGTGCTACAATAACATACAGACTATAACCCTTAAGACGCACGGCAAATATTCAATATACTTAACATTAATATTCACATACTTAACATGTGTCCACAAGACTTTTGACTAATGGATGTAGTTGCCTAGTGTTTTTGCTTGAAAATGATCTGAAAATCATCCTGCCTAATCATTCACATAAAACAATATATTGATTTAAATTTTTTAAAACAGTTTTTGCTTGCAAAGGCAATATGCGCAGGGGCGTGACTTGCTGTGAATCACACCTGAGAAGACAAAGACCCTGCATAGTAATGAGCCTGCATACTAATGAGCATGCATACTAATAACCCTGCATATTAATGAGCGTTTCATTCAGGTGTGTCACACAAGAAAGAATGCGAGGACAAAAATAAATATATATATATATATATATATATATATATATATATATATATATATATAATCCAAATATAAATGAAAGTCAAAAGCACATTTTTAGTACATAGTCATACCTGGAAACAAATCCTGTTCAAATAGGCTATATGGACCATTCTACAGAATTAGTTAGAGTTAGAAAGTTAGAGTTCTCAGAGAGGAAAAAAAGGTATTTTTTTCACAAATTTTTTATACATTCAAATTGTATAATTTCCAAGGTAAACATTTCTAGTATGCAGTTAATTCTCATACTGTATTTTCAGAAAGTTTTGGAATATATCCTCTCCTCAAATGTGTCACTAATAAAAAACAATAATATTAAGTTTTTTTTTACATCTATCTAGTTTTTCTTTTTTCTTTTTTTTATTAGGCCTATAGCCTGGATTTTATCATTCATATTTCAAAGTTAAGGATTCATTAGTTTGATATAGTCTACATTGGAACAAACACTATAATAACATCTTAGATTATGAGCTTATTTTTGAACATTCTAACGTTGTATATTTAACATATGAGCAGAAACTGGTTAACTAAAGCTTATTTGATGTCTATTTTAGAGTAAAAAACTTTATAATCTATCCCAAACTAGTCAACTAAATGTTGTCTTTCATATTTCGTCTGTAACAACAACAGTGCGAATTCGTGCCGTTCATTCATCACACAGAGAGAGACACGCGATTCATATTAAAACAGTATTCGCGATTAGAACAAAACACTTAAGAATAAAAAGCTTACTATGAAAATCCCCGCTGGATCCATGGCTCCTCGAAGTGAAATTAATCCAGCACTTCTGAGGTAAATTATCCAGAATTATTCCTCACAGCCTCGCAAAACGACATAGACTACCGGTACATTGGTGTTTTATCGAGCTCGTGTGGGCGTTGGCAAGTTTCAGATCATTTGTGTTTGAATAGCGTGCGCTCTCTGTGGGCGTGGTCACATTAAAAGATAATTAGCTGAAATGAGAACGCCTGACATCTCTCTCTTTTTATATAGATTACATAAACACAGAATATTTGTTTTAGTTTTGAATTAGATCATTTAAAAGTACACACTTAAATGATTATAAAGATATATTGATCATGCCTGTGTGACTAGTATTCGCTGAGTTTTGTTTAAGTTTAGAGACGTGCTCCAGAAAAAAAGTTCACGGAGACGGAGAGGCAGAAAGCACACCCTGTTTATATTCTTTATTTTACAAAAGCACAATGTTTTATTTCGATTGTAAGTGGACCCATAAAAAAGTAGACATTTAACAGTTTATTTTTTCATATTTCTTAAGTGTGTATGACCAAAAGTGACGGAGTATTTTTAGTCTATTTTGCTCCTATGTGAAAAAAATCGCGCAAAACGCGCCGGCGCGTTTCTCGACTCCAGAGGGTTAAAGGGCACATATTATGCCCCTTTTTACAAGATGTAATATTGGTCTTGGATGTCCCCAGAATGTATTTGTGAAGTTTCAGCACAAAATACCCCACAGTTACTTTATTATAACCATTTGAAAATGTCATTTTTGGGGCCTGTTTTAAAAAGAGCTGTTTTGGTGTATACCACCTTAAATGTAAATGAGCTGCATATCCCCGCCCTGCCTTTGGATGAGGGCGTAACTTGCATACCTATGGCAATAAAGTCAGTAGAAGCACTGAGAGTGACAGACCCGCTGTTTTGTATGGCATTCAGCCATAACGTTACATGTTTGAACCGGAATCAGACCCAGATGATGAAGAGACTCCGGCAGAAGAAACACAAATGAGAATGGACCAGGAATGGTTATTTGATACATTTATGTACTTATAGAGTTTTCATCGCGTCCCCTTTGCAATTATGGATGTGTAACACACACACAGACACACACACACACAAACTGTGATAACGTTGGCGCAATTTTTTGAAACTACAAACACAAATACTGTGATAAAGTTTGCTACGTACAAACGAAATTACATTTATGCGAGGGACCTGTTGTTGTCATGTTTACATTACTTGTCGTACAGGTGCTTATGTGGCAAATGTGACTACAGAACAAGAAAATATATGCAGTTTTTAATACAGTATCTTAAAAAAAAATATATTTATAAACGTGTGGTTACACACTATACAAACAAGGTATAAATTATATACACAGACATCCTACGACGACGACGACAACAACTTTAGATGCATTTGTTGTTGAATTGGCTGACATCGACTGAAATGACTATTAGCTCAAAAATCATAAAATACACTTCCTTCTTCTGGAGGTGACGTTGGATCGCGAACAGTAGGCAACGATCCACACTTGAGGATTAACTTTGAAGCAAGACCTGCTTTGAATTGACCCTCGTTCACAAAACAGTCAGTCAGAAAATGATTCGCGCAAACATAAACGTATTTTGGAAGTTTAAGTGGCGCCTTTCCTTCGTAAATAAAATACATCCACTGCGTTTTCAGTGGCTCTGATGTCGGAAGTAAGTGAAAACTACTATGTACATTATTACATCCCACAACAGAACACTTATGTTTCTTAGGAGACATTACCGGCTGTCGTTAAAACTGTGGAGGATGGTGTACAGATCACAGAGGGCGGGGTCTATGGAGGATGGTGTACAGATCACAGAGGGCGGGGTCTATGGAGGATGGTGTACAGATCACTGAGGGCGGGGTCTATGGAGGATGGTGTACAGATCACTGAGGGCGGGGTCTATGGAGGATGGTGTACAGATCACCGAGGGCGGGGTCTATGGAGGATGGTGTACAGATCACTGAGGGCGGGGTCTATGGAGGATGGTGTACAGATCACAGAGGGCGGGGTCTATGGAGGATGGTGTACAGATCACCGAGGGCGGGGTCTATGGAGGATGGTGTACAGATCACTGAGGGCGGGGTCTATGCCAACACCACAGTGTCAATCAAACCACGTCGGTGGGGCTTGCTCAATTCTACGTCACATTGAGCTGAATCTTAGAACAGCTCGTTCTGAGACAGTGCTTATGATTTATTGAGATTGTAAAAAAAACACTGGGTGGATTTTTATCATTCTAGGGTGGTTTTGCTCACACACTGCCAACACACATTTATGTTCAAACACCATGTAAAAGTGAATTTTGCATAATAGGTGCCCTTTAAGCATTTCTATTTATTTTCTGTAATCCGCTTCTTTCTCTGTTGGATCAGTCTCCTTCACTACTCTATGCATCTCCTCTCTCAGCTGCACCAGCTCCAGCTCCCTGAACTTCTCCTTCATGTCGCTGATGATGTTGTGTAGAAGGGAGATCTCCTCACTGTCGTCCCTGGGCTGCTCTGTGGACTGATGGTTGGAGGTCGAGGGCTCTTCTGCACGCTTCTGTGTATTAGGGCTAATCTTGTTCAGCTGAGCTTTTTCTTTAACCCTCTGGGGTTTAAGGGGTTTTTGAGGTCATTGAGATGTTTTGACATGCCCTGACATTCAGTTGCTTATAAACATTTTAATGGCAAAGTTGTCATTGCACTCTATTTAGCACAAACAGGGCTACCATAATATGTGAGCAACATGCATGTACATGTTTGTATTTTTGAAGGAATATTGTTTATGCATGGTTATTGAAAAAACTAAAACTTAAAGCCTCTGAAATAAGGCCACAAAACACTCACTAAACATGTGTCCACAATACTTTTGACTAATGGGCATTGTTGCCTAGAATTTTTGCTTCAAAATGATCTGAAAATCATCCTGCCTAATCATTTAAACAAAACAATACATTGATTTAAACTTTTTAAGACACTTTTTGTCTGGAAAGGCAATATGCGAGTGGGCGTGATTCTCACCTAAGAGGAAAATGGCCTTGCATAATGAGCGCATAATAATGAGCGCATAATTAGCCTTTCACACAGCTGTGTCACTGGGTACCAAAGAATGCGAGGACAAAATAAGTTATATACACTATATATATATATATATATATATATATATATATATATATATATATATATATATATATATATATTGTCCTCGCACTTTCTTGTGGTACCCAGTGGAAAAATACAAATGTTTTTCAAGATGTTTCCAAATCTAACTTTGAACCAATTCTGAAGAAAATATATATTTTACAGAATTGGTTCAAAGTTAGAGTTGGAAACAACTTGAAAAACATTTGTCTTTATCCACATATTTTGTATGCATGCAAATTGTATAATATCCGAGGTAAACATTTCTAGTAATTGTGCAGTTAATTCTCATACTGTATTTTCAGTATGTTTTGGAATATGTATCCTCTCCCCAAATTTGTCACTAATAAAACAAAACAAAAAAAAGATTACAATTTTATTAATATTTCAAGTGTAATCTTTCTTTGTAAAAAGTATACGTATTTCAAGGGTAACATATGAGCAGAAATTGGTGAATTTGTTTTTACAGTAAAAGCTTTATAATCCATCCAAAACTAATCAATGAAATCTTGTCTAAATATTCATATTTAGTCTGTAACATATCGTGTTTATGCGAGTGTGAGATGCGCGCTGTACAGCTGTAAACAACAGCGCGCGCGTCTGTGCCTTTCATTCATCATTCACACAGACACACAATTCATATTTAAACAGTCTTTTTGCGGTTTACAGACAGTCTTTTTGTGGTTTACAGACACTATCAATATCGCGATTATAACAAAGCTCTTAAGAATAAATCACTTACTACATCAGCTTGATTCGTTGCTCCTCGGAATGATACTACCAGCACTTCTGAATTGTTCCAGGATTAGGACGATAGTATTATTCCTCAGAGCGCAGAAAGACGAGGTGAAGTCCACGATTCTTGTTCAACTTGATGTGTTTTGTCCAGCTGATATGTGGGCGTTAACAGTTTGCATGGCTTGCCTCAGATCATTTGCGTTTGAATAGTGCGCGCTCTCCGTGGGCGTGGTCACATTAAAAGATAATTAGCTGAAATGAGAATGACTGACATCTCTCTCTTTTTATATAGATTACATAAACAGAGAGTATTTGTTTTAGTTTTGAATTAGATAATTTTAAAGTAAACACTTAAATGATTATAAAGATATATTGCTCATGCTTGTGTGACTGGTATTCGCTGAGTTTTGTTTAAGTTTAGAGACGTGCTCCAGAAAAAAAGTTCACGGAGACGGAGAGGCAGAAAGAACACCCTGTTTATTTTCTTTATTTTACAAAAGTACAATGTTATATTTCGATTGGAAGTGGACCCATAAAAAAGTAGACATTTAACAGTTCATTTTTTCATATTTCTTAAGTGTGTATGTGTTGTGGTTTTAAATCTTTGTGGAAATAACTTCAGAGATCTTGGATTTCAGAAATAACAGACTTTATTTTCCAACCAATAAAGCCTAACGTTCTCTGTATAAGACACGCTCCAGAGGTCTGTTTTTTGGGGCTTATATACCTAGCCCCTATACCAAGATGGTCACAAATCTATAGCTTATTTGTGGTGAAGGTCCTTTCCCACATGACTTCTTAGAATAGAATTTTCTGCAGCAAGCAAAATTCCAGGCCTTTCAAAAGTCACTCACACTCACAGGGGATCCCTGTCACCAAAGTCACACAATGTCACACAGAGAAAAAATTGTGTATAAATATATAGCTAAATTACTTATTTTCTAACTAGTAAAATCTTCAACATATGACAAAAAATGACGGAGTATTTTAAGTCTATTTTGCTGCTATGTGAATATCTGATCTGAGGACTGTTATCCAGGCTAGAAAGGCTTCGGCTAAGAGGCCCTGACGCGATGCTCAGGCCTCTGAGGGCGCTCCCCCTCGCGTGGGTATTTTAAAACTTCGCCCCGTGGAGCCATCCAGAGAATGTATTGCACGCAATGTTCCTCTATCATCTATGGTCCTGACACATTCGCTACCCCTCACCTGGCCTGTAGAAAAAATTATTCGGTTAGTTCCTGCCAGAAAATTGCTTCAGGTCACAGAAAATATTACAACACCCGAGGTCAGTCCTGAGAGACTGATCCCCCTAGTAGATTATTTAGACACCTGAAAGGGTCTTCAAAATATATCTCAGTGGGTCCTGAATACAGTTGAGAAAGGATATAGAATCCAGTTCCAGTATAGACCACCTAGATTCAGTGGTGTTATTCATACACTGGTATATCCTGACCAGGATCAGGTGATGGAACAGGAAGTCCAGTCCCTCTTAGCTAAGGGGGCCATAGAATATGTGCCCCCCAAACAGAGGGAGTCCGGGTTCTACAGCCGTTACTTCATATATCCTAAAAAGGATGGTGGGCTGCGTCCCATTATAGATCTTAGGGTATTGAACAAATATTTGAGGAGATTTAAGTTAAAAATGCTAACTATACCTATGATTGTTCAACAAATCAGATCCGAGGACTGGTTTGTGACGATAGATCTTAAGGATGCTTATTTTCATATTTCCATCATCCCACATCATAGGAGGTTCCTTAGATTCACTTTTGGGGGTAAAGCTCATCAATATAGGGTTCTTCCTTTTGGCCTAGCCTTATCTCCTCGTACCTTTACTAAATGTATGGATGCTGCCCTTGCTCCACTGAGACTTCAGGGGATCCGTATCCTAAATTATATAGATGACTGGCTCATTCTCGCTCAGTCGGAAGAACTGGCGATTCAACATCGAGATGTTGTTTTGCATCATCTGAGGTGCTTGGGGTTGAGACTCAATGTGAAGAAAAGTTCCTTAACTCCTCTTCAGAGGACTACGTTCCTGGGAGTAGAGTGGGACTCAATGTGGACACAATTGTCTCCTGCTCGTATAAATACTATCTTAACCACAATGAAGAGTATTTGGTTAGGCCAGGCCATCACTGTCAAACACTTTCAAAGAGTTTTGGGCCTCATGGCTGCAGCTTCCATCGTAATTCCTTTTGGTCTGCTCCATATGAGGACCTTGCAGTGGTGGCTCAGGACCAAGGGGTTTTCTCCGCTGGGGAACCCCTTTCGCATGATCAGAGTTACGCGCAGATGCCTTCATTCTCTCGTCATGTGGAAGAAACCATGGTTCCTGTTTCAAGGTCCTGCTCTGGGAGCACCATGTCAGAGAAAGTCTCTGACCACGGATGCATGCCTCTCGGGCTGGGAGGAGTCAAATCTATCTAGATATGCATCAAGGGCTAGGAGCTATCTGCGAAAACCTCTCGTGACTGATATACAAGGTGCCCTTTCCTGCCTTCACCTCTCATCATATATTTTTTTTACTGTCTGGGGTTCCCATCCATGGGGTCAGTTGAGCCACCGGCTCCAGACCTCCCCTTCTTACACCAAATCTTATGACAATCTAGGTTAGATCTGCCGCCTTCTCATTCCTATCGTCCGTGAGTGTGCCAGATGCTTCACACCAGGGCGTATTTCTCTAAGTGTGGCGCGTGGGTATTCGTTCCCCAAAGTGTCGAGTATCGATGCAGCGGGAGTTCCCTTACGAAAGGGAACGTTTCGGGTTACTATTGTAACCCTCGTTACCTGAGTAGGGAAGGAGACACTGCATCCCTCTGCCACACTTTTCGTGCTCCTGAGAACGACTTGCTTTGACCAATCAGAAGCTGACATTTCCTGTTTCCTGAGACCCTTTATAGCTTCCGGATCACCGCCACATGTGACGTAATGACGCTACACCAATCGAGATTGGAATTATTCCATAGTTGACCTCAGACACTACATGCCGAAGGCATTCCCCAAAGTGTCGAGTATCAATGCAGCGTCTCGTTCCCTACTCGGGGAACAATAGTAGCCCGAGACGTTTCCATCCATTACTGATGCCCTTTCTAATTACTGTGGGGTAATGATGTCTGATTGCTGAGTGCCTTCTGTATAGAATATGATGTTACTGACCTCTCCATTTCTGTATAGGTCTGAGTACAGGGTTTCTGGATTGTCCTTGAGGAGCTTTTCTTATGTTCTTTCTTTAGGATCTCATTGGTAGCAAGTAAAACAACATTTTAAAAGCAAAAAATCCCATTAGTTGGTTTCTGGTTTTGGTTTCACTTACACTTCTTCAACTCAGCTGTTATTTGTCAAATAAGCACAGACAGAAACACACACAGCAGAACTGAGAGCTCTTTATTATATTAATGATAGAAAAAAGAGAATACAGGACAGTCTCTGACTCCATATGGGACATATGAAACACTTCTATAAAGACAACAATATTACTAATAACTCTCTTCTAATTTCCATGCAAGCTCTGATTAATATTTGTATATAAACTTAGTACTCTTCTAATATATTCTGTGCAGTTTAAAGGTGGGGTATGTGATTCTCTTTTTTGTCCATTTTGTCAAAATCACTTGAAATCCTATTCATAACCCACTTACAGCCACTGAGTTAGAAGCACTGAAATGAAAATTAAGCACTTTAATCATCTGTGGAACGGGCAGGACTCGAAAAACTCCAGCCAATCATTTCCACGACCACCTAGAGTCATTGGACAGTAAGTCCGTCAATCAAACGGTCATACCATCCCCCCTCCCCTGCCGTGACCCCCTTCGTGACCCCCTTCGTGCCCATACTCACAGCACATGCTATGAATCCTGCTTTGAACTCCGCATCTGAGTTTTGCTCATGATTGCGCGTTCATGTTCTTCGAATGGGTGGATTCAGGGCCAGCATTGGAGGTAAGAAGGCAGGACCTTTTGAGTTGTGTATTTTCAAAATCTGCCGGCCGTTTTGGAAATCACATACCCCACCTTTAAAGCAAGTCTTTTTAGGGATAGTTCACACGAAACTGTTCACTGACTTCTAATGTATGTACAAAAAAATCTCAAAATACTGTCTTTTATGTTACACAGAAGAAAGAAAATTATTCAGCTTTTGATCATTATGTCAGTTTTTGAGTGAACTATCTTTGTAATAGCGTGAACAGTAGTTGTTTGGTAAAAAGAGTCTAATGTACATGCATTAGGACAACATGACATCATGACTTTGCGTAAACATACACGCCACTTTCAAATCAAGTGGCGTGTTATCCATACGCATTTTCAGCTATCCGCGTGTATGTCCACGCCGAAACGAAACGTCATCTTTTGCGTGTATGTCTACGCTATTACATGTCATAGTGATTCCGCGTGTATGTGTACGCTGTTAAATGTCAGAGCAAAACGAAGCAAAATGAATATCTACATCTGGGGAGCGATATTTTTTTTCCTAGGATGGTAGGGGAAGAGTCATAAATGCTATTAACCTCAGTGACGGGTAGGTTTAGGGACGTCGTTGGGGTAGGTCATATATTTATATATAGTAATGTAACGTTAAGTCAACGGCGTTGATAAACACGCTGAAAAGCGATTATGTGCGTTGATAGCACGCCAAAAATGGAAATATGAATTGGCGTGTCATACATACGCTATTTCATGAGATCAGTCTGCATTAGGAACACAAGCAAGACTATGGGCCCTATTTTAACGATCTGAAACGCAAGTATCAAATGCGAAGCGCAAGTAACTTTGTGGGCGGGTCTTGGGTGCTGTTGCTATTTTACCGGTGGGATAAATGACTCTTGCGCCCGACGCAAGTTTAAAAGGGGTTGGTCTGAAGTAGCTTCATTATTCATAGGTGTGGTTTGGGCGTAACGTGAAATAAACCAATCAGAGCGTCATATCACATCCCCTTTAAGAGCATGATGAACGAGGTGCGCTTGTTCCATGGCGCAATACTATTACAACGGCGCATTTACCAGGAGCGCTTCAGAATCGGTTCACAGCCGAGGAGATCGATGTTCTCGTCAGGGCCGTAAAAGAAAGAGAAGTGACATTGGGGACGGGACAAACCCACCCAAATTAGCTTCGGTTATACATGCATATAATAATTTGGGTAAATATGTAAGCTTTATGCCTATTTTTCCCATCGTCATGGACACAACAATGATTTCCCTCGTGTTTTAATATTTTTCCTTATAATAATGTATCATTTGCAAAAAGGAAAATGCATCTGTGTAGATGAGAGAATCATCTACAGTGTATGCGCGTTGTTCACACTCTGTATTATGACCAAGCACGCGCGCTTAAAATAGCATCTGAATGTACGCTCAATGCGCCACTGACTTTAGACTAGGTTTTTTCTGGTCAGTGGTGCAATTGTTTTCTGGAACTGCAAAATAGCACCAGGGATTGTTTGCGCCGGAACACGCCTCCTTTTTTGAGCTGAACCGCCCAGGGAGCGCAAGTTCATTCTCTAGTTTACCGACGTGCGTCTGTGGAGGGAAAAGCCCGCTTTGCGCGGGTGCAAAATACGAATGATACATGCGTCAGTGTACAAAGTAATTTGCGCCGGGTGCAAGATAGGGCCCCATGAGATGAAAGTCTAGTTCAGTTCAGTTCAGTTCAGTTTATTGTCCCCAGAGGGAAACTTGTCTTGCAGCCAGGTAAACATACAAGTAACACAACAGGAAAACACCACATACAAATAAGCAACACAAACTACTAATTAAAACACTGTTACACTACTGCTCATCTAGGTCAAAGAATTATGCAAATTTAGCAACCTAATTGCACTTGGTATAAAAGAGTTCTTAGTCCTATTGGACTTAAGGTACCTAACAAGGTACTCTAAATCTCCGACCTGAGGGGAGGACCTCAAAAGAACAATGAAGGGGGTGATTTACACAGTCCAATATGGCATCTGCTTTCCTCATAACCTGCCTCTCATATGTGTCAAGGAAACCTGTGGACAGCCTATTAACTTACCAGCCACCTTCACAATATGGTTGAGGTTATTTTTCTCCCTCAGGCTGATGCCCCCATACCAGGCAATAAAAGCAAAAGTAAGAACAGATTCAATAAAAGAATTATAAAATAAAGACAGGATAACCTTATCAACATTAAAAGAGTTAAGCTTCCTTAGGAAGTACAATCGTTGTTGTCCCTTTTTGCAGACCATCTCTGTGTTTATGTCAAATTTGAGTTTACTGTCTATCACAGTACCCAGATATTTATAATGCTCTACGACCTCTATGCTGATTCCTTTTATATAGGTGGGTAGAGGAGAACCAGGTTGTTTTCTCCTAAAATCTATGACCATATCCTTGGTTTTAGAGGTGTTAAGCTGGAGAAAAGACCTGTCACACCAACTGACAAACTCGTCGACCACTGGCCCATGCTGAGACTCATGTTTCTGCAGTAAACTGAATATAACTGTATCATCAGCATATTTCAGGATGTGTCTATTGCTATACTGGCTCCTACAATCGTTAGTGTAGAGGATGTATAGTAGAGGTGAAAGTACACAACCCTGCGGGGAGCCAGTGGAAGAGACACGCCTTTCAGAGAGACAACCATTTACCTTAACTCGCTGTGTTCTATTTGTTAAAAAATCCATAATCCAGCTCACAAGATTACTCCCAATATTAAATTCTGATAATAATTTACTAACTAAAACATGTGGCTGGATAGTATTAAAAGCAGAAGAAAAATCCAAAAACAAGAGCCTGGCGTGTGTAGCAGGACCCTCTAAATGTCTATACAGGAGGTCTAATAGAGTAATCTGGGCATCCTCTACCCCCCTGCTAGCCCTGTAAGCAAATTGGCTGGGGTCCAGGGCCCAAGCCACCCTGAACAGCAGAAGCCGCTTTACAATTCTTTCAAATGACTTCATAACCAGTGAAGTCAATGCCACTGGTCTGAAGTCATTTAATATGCTTGCAGAGTTGCCCTTTGCCACTGGAACAATGATAGACTCCTTCCAAGCCATTGGGCATCTCAAATATGTCAGCAAACACCACACAGAGCTGCTCTGAACAACACTTCAACAATCTCCCCGTAATTCCATCTGGTCCTGGACTCTTATTTACCTTAGTTCTCTTAAATACGGACCTAACCTCCTCCTTTGTAATTGAGAAAGGTATGGATTCAACCTGGGCCTGTTCCTCAGTTAATTTCTTTAGTTTGTCTGAAAAGGTGAAAAACGTGAAAAAAAGATGTTCAACGCTTCAGATAACTCGCTATCATTTTTATACATTGGCAATTGGACTGGTTTATTATGTGTTTTTTGCAAACCTATCATTCTTTTCACACCATCCCATGCTACCTTCAAGTTGTTACTGCCCAGTCTTTCCTGTACCTTATTTTTATATTGCAATTTAGCCTTCTTGGTTTCTGCTCTGACCTCCTTAGTTGCCTCCCTAATTTCACGCTCATCCCCCTTATGAAAAGCCCCTTTTTTCATTAACTTTCGTTTCAGTGAGCTAGTGACTCATGGCTTATTATTTGCATACACTTTAACACACTTTTTGGGAATAATAGAATCCACACAAAAAGAAATATAACAACATACAGCGTCAACAAGCTCATCAATATCTGAAGCAGAATCAATGAAGACAGACCAATTGGTACAATCAAAACAACCTTGTAATTTCAGAACAGACTCATCCTCCCAGGTCTCAATCTCTCTAGTTTTAACTTCCCCCCTGTTAAGCATAGGTCTGTACACCGGGATGAGATTGATAGTACAGTGATCTGAGGATCCTATGGGAGCCAGAGGGGAGGCCTTATAAGCCTCCTTAATCAAACCATAGCACTTGTCTAAAGTCTTATTTTTCCTAGTTGGACATGTGACGTATTGATAAAAGTTAAAGGTGCCCTAGAATGTGAAATTGAATTTATGTTGGCATAGTTAAATAACAAGAGTTCAGTACATGGACATGACATACAGTGAGTTTCAAACACCATTGTTTTCTCCTTCTTATTTAAATCTCGTTTTTAAAAAACACCCCTGAAAAACAGGCGAATCTCCACATAATACCGACTGTGACGCAACAGTCAGGGATCACGCCTCCAAAGATTTGCATATCCCAGCCCTCAATGACAAGCACTGCACAGCCGAACCATAGAAACAAGCCATCAGAGAGAAAATGGCAGATCATGGAAATAAATGTGATGTTCCAGGCTGTGCAGGGGATGTGAGGACTTTTCATACCCTTCCCACAGAAAAGAAATGTCAGCAGGCGTGGTTGATGTTTATATATAATCGGATACCGCAACAGTTTAATTCGAAGTTGTTACTGTAGTTAGTTTGCTCTGCCCATTTCACCACAGACTTATTTTCGAACCTGGGACAATTTCAAGCTTCTCTCAGCGTCTCAAACTGAAGAAGGGGGTAATTCCAACTATATTCCCGCAACTGGTAAGTAGTGATTTTATTAACGATAATTTACACTGTGTTAGATCCAGCGCAAGATCCTAGTACAGTAACAAATAGCAAACTCCAAGTAACGAGCATACATAACTAACGTTAAATAGGCTAATTCTCAGTGAATAAACTATACAGAAAGCGGTCAAAGAACAATCCACACAGCGCGAGTTTATCTCTCTTGCCAAACTCGTTATTAAATCAATGACGCTGTTACACTGCACAACGAAGCTATACTGTATGTCATCGTTTGCATTGGTGAAAGCATTAGAGAGAGAAACTGCGTTGTCTCGCGATCAACAGACTGTCATCTGGTTGCTTAATGCTCATCACAGCAACATTTTATGTGATGGAAATAGATTTAAATACTTTAAAAACATCTCACGATTCGTTAATCTCGATAGCTGTAATAGTTAAAACGTATAACAGCTGTAGTAAAAGTATTCGAGAGAGTTTCACATGTCATATTTCATATGCAAGCATGTCAGCCAATCACAGCAGTGGCCTGTTCTCACAGCAGACACGCCCCTTCAAACAGAGTGTTCACATCAGAGACTAAAATCAGGCTAGGAAAAATGCCTTTTATTTCTAAATTATGACTATTTTTGATCTAAAAAAACATACTAACATTATAAGGGCAACCCAGGAAACATTATAAAATAATAAAAAAAAACATTCTAGGGCACCTTTAAGAGTTTTACTCAGTTTGCAGTTATTAAAATCCCCCATAAGCAGACACGGGGCATCCGGGGAAAGAGATTGAAGTCTTTGTATTACAGTCACAAATATCTGGGGAAATTCTCTTGGGAGATAGAACGGGCGAACGGAGATGGAAAGCAGTTCGATGTCAGGAGTGCATATCTTTTCCCTGACGGTGATGTTGCTACACCACCGCTGGTTTATGTATACACACACACACCACCACCCTGAGATTTCCCCGTGGCTTCTGTGTCTCTATCTAACCTAACAGGCATCCCAAAGCCGCTGATCGATAAATCCATGTCGGTGTCTTTAGACGACAGCCACGTCTCACTGAAGGCCATAATACAGGCGTTCCTGTATACCTGTAAATAGTTCGAGTTTGCTTGAAGCTCATCAATCTTGTTTCTGAGCGACTGAGCATTTGCGAGTATTATTGAAGGGAGCGGAATACGGCGTATTTTTTGTCGTTTTAACCGAAGTCGGACGCCACCTCTCCTTCCTCGCTTCCTCTCTTTGCGAGAGTTTTTGCGATCATTTCCAGGAGACCTATGCCTAGAGATCTCAGTTAGAATGTCTTCAGATACAAGCGGGTCCAAATATATTTTTCCCATACATGGATTGTCCCATTGCATCAAACATTCTCGAGAGTATGTCCTTACCGGCTCACGGTGCTGGCTGCGTTCGCCTTGGACATAGTAAATCCATAATGTCCATAAGATGACAGCGTAGTATAACTCCATGACTACTGCTTGAATGAACAATAATATCTAGTCCATTTTCATCAAACAACGAATCAAAACAGGAAACTCAACAAAACGCTGACAAACAAACACACCTGCCGCTTGTCGCCACAGAAGAGTAGCGCCACTTCTCACTTCATTCCTACGTCTATCGGGGAATGAAGTGAGAATAAACCGTGCTTTATACAACCCTCCTCTCCATCGTATGATAAAGTCCTGCTGATACAGAACCAGCAGAAGCATCAACGCTACATCAGTACATCTTTAATAAAACTCTGTTTACTGGATGTGTTTTATGGGCCGCACACAGAGCAATGGAGTTTGAGTTTGATGAATGGAGAGTTATCTCTAATAAAGCTAAATGTCACAGAAAGGAAGGGTGTGTGAGTGAACAGAATGCCATTGACTGCATGTATTGAGTGCAGATGTTTAAACTGAACTGCAGGCGGTCTGTGAATGAGACGCAGGCTTTTGCACTGAAACACAGCAGGCAAACGCTGCACTACTGTCTCGAGAGTGTTCGTCCCGGCTGTGTGTCGAGTTCTGGTGTGTGTCAGCTCTACAACAGCAGTGAACAGACTTCATGAACCCTCCAACATCAGGCCTGATGAACATGTACAACACACAGTCAGCCAGTGGGTTCAGGAACAGGAGATAATCAAAAATATACCAAATTATAGCAAACAATACACTGTCAATGGAAAAAATCTCATTTAAAGCCATCAGGATTACAGAGGGGAGAATGAGAAAAGTGTAAGTCAGAAGCACCAGGAACAAACTGCCCAAAATCTTTTTCCGCTTTAGAGAAGTAAGTGATATTGACCGTGAAAGACCGCGACAAGTGCCAATAAAACACAGAATGATTATCGGGTAGGGGATTAAACAGGCGATCGATAGGGACAGATTGAGAGACCGATCGCTAAACAGCCAATAGCTTACGCCTGCAAATATCAGAGGAACAAACCAGATGATCACAGAAATAACACAGCAGACTTTTAGTGAATGATGAGATCTGTACCAGATAGGATGAGAAACCAGAAGATATCGTTCAAAAGCAACACATGCCATAAAATACAGACCCGCAATCAAACTATAATAATATGCCACATCCACATCCCGTGACCTTGTGATTGTCCATGTTAATCTACAAATGATCTGAATGAGATCTGAAAGAATCAAATGAATAACAAACACTGGAGTGGAGCGATGAGATTTGATAAGAACACACAACGCACACAGAGTTAAGATCATGATTGCAATCTCAATGACTGAAATGATCCCGATAATTAATTGGTCTGCAAAATCAAGTTTACTGAAAAATTCACTCATCTGATCGTCATAATTTACTTCTCTTGATCCGTTGATATAATAATTTACTCCACTTGATCCGTTGCTGCTGGCGTTTACTCCCATTGTTTCATGAAATCCTGACAGACACTAAATAACAAACCAGTCATTAGTTTAAAAAAAACATGCATTCATTTACTATTGTAAAAATATAATGTAAAAGAATATATATAAAAATGTAAAAATTTATTAAAAACATTTGGGAAAAATATGAGATTATGTGTTTTCTGTGTGATTGTTGAAATAAAGTTTCCTCGGTTTGCTTTACATGTTCTTTAGAGGAGATGTGTGTAATGTTAGAAAGCTTGAAATATGACATATATTATGACAGAAGCAAGAATGCTGTTGTTCTGAATATCCAGTCCAGCACAGCTGCAAGTGTACAATGGTTTATTAAACTAGGAATAAATCTTGAAGAACTTACGTTACTGACAGGATTGTGTGTTTCGTCTGCAGGTCGAAGCAGAAGTTTGTGGAATAACACACAGACTGACAGATGTTTCACAAGTTTCCACTGCCGTGTTTAAAGAGCTCTTCATTCACTGCACACACTGTAAAAACACACATCTGAAAGCTTGTTGATCTAATGTAGGAAATGCCTGAGATTACACACTAACTATTTCATCCAACGTGTGCAACGGTCATTTCCTTAAAGACACAATTAACTAACAATGGTGGTTTGAGTGAAAAACCAGTCTAACTTTCACCAATGGTTCGGCTCAACTACGACAACTGAAGTAATCTGAAAATGCCTTTCATTTATAAAGTTCACTCAGCGTTTATTCTTATGAAATTGTTTCTAGGATTATGTTTTAATGATTTTCTTTTCTTTGGGTTTTAGTGTTTTTGCCAGATTATTGCCTGACTGATTGTTGCCTGAGTGTCAGTCAAAATAACGGATGTTGGAGGTATTGTTTTATTAAAGGGAACTTTTAATAATGTTTTTCTATGTTTGCAGAATTTATATTGAGTTTTATTTTGATGTGTTTTTTATATATTGTAAATAATTCTTTGTTGTAATTGTGTTTTCCCCTACGGGGATGCACGGTTACTGTTTACTTTAGATTTAATTTTCTTTGGTTTATTTATTATTTTGTTGGATGTTGGACCACATAGGAAAAACCTAGGCCATGAAAGACTAGTAATGTTTGTCCTACTGGCATTACCCACTGTTAATTAATTTGTTTTTCTTTCTTTTTGTAGATTTCTTTTTAACCCAACGATGGCTGCTGGGTTGCCCTCACTGTGTGGATGGCGGTGGTGAGGTGGTTGGGATCGTGTGGTGGTTTGGTCACTTTATCTGTTTCCTCTTTTTTTATGTTTAGGTTTGCAGTGTGATTGCTGTGAGCTTTGCGGTGGTGAGAGCACTTTTAATGCCACTGTCTTCACGATATAGGTAACCCGTGGCTATCTGTGGGTTGTTTCTGTTAATTTTATAATTTGTTTATTTTCTTTTAATTTATTATTTTTGTGGGTATTTGCATTTAAGGTCTGTTATACTTTTCTTTAACTATGTTGAATTATTTGAATTAAAAAAATTTGCCTATTGATTGAAGCTGCACTACCGCCTCGCGCCTGATTATTTACCCCTTGTGTCATAATATTACAATATCCTCAGTAGAATAAGGCCCCGTTTACACGGAGGGAAAACTCAAATATTTCCCTATGGTTTGGCCTCTCGTTTACACGAAAACCCCGTTTTTATCACAGAAAACGAATATTTCTAAAAACTCCGGCCAAAGTGGAGATTTCTGAAAACGCCGGTTATGTGTTGCCGTGTCAACTGGGAGAAACGGGGTTTTAGGTTCTCTCGTGTCGATTCTGAGGATTCTGATTGGCTTTATCCTTCTCCCTACACTGCCACCCATTGGTTTGGCATAGTTATGATGGCGCTCGCGGCGTATTCATGCGGGTCGTGTGCACGATGTTTTTATTGAAAACGGAGGGGGGGGAAATATTCGTTTCTCTAAATACCCGGCTATGTGTAAACCAAACTACACAATATAAACCATTTAAAAAAAGCCACAAGTGTTATAGCAAGGGAAATAAGAATAGCCATTAATACAGTGATATCATACAAAAAATTTGTCATACTGTAAGTGTTATCAAATTATGATTATGCTGTAAGGCCCAGACAAAATCTTATAGCAACTTTTTCTATTAAAAACAAAATTGATACATCTTTATTTGCAGTTTTATTCCAAGTCAAGCCAAGTAGAAATGTATTTCTATAGCACATTCAAAAGCAATAGAGTTGCAAAAAAGTGCTGTACAATAAAACATTGAACATATAAACAGAAAGCATAAAATGAAACTATGCAGCATACAAAATATAAACACATTAAACAAAATACAAAAATAAATAAATAAATAAAAAGACACTGATGTTTGTGAATCAATCTGTCAATAAACATTGAGTTAGTTTGATTCTGCTCTACGCTTTAATAATGTTCCTCTAATCTGTGTCTGATTCTAATTATTGACACTTGATGTAGTGATACATTTTAAGTATAATAACTGTATCCACACGAGAAATGGACATTTCTGGTAAAGATTTACAAATCATTACAAAATGTGCATTCCAAATGATAAATTATGTTGTGTTAATATTGGTGCCATAGAATGCATTGATTTAATATTTTAAATTGTTCTCTGATATCCTCATAGAAGGTATGTGGCTTAGGTGAGGGCAAATATTCTCCAGATGAGGTTTTACATGTTCATTTACAACCCTAGGATTTGCCCCTGGAATGGAATGGGCTGTTATTACCTTATTTGGAAGAGTCATGAATAATGTGATGTTCTCTGAAATACAAACATGCAAAATAATTTTACATACTTCAGTCCTCAAACAAAAAAATATTTGAACAAATTGACTAGATGCATTGTCAAATGACAATCGTTTCAACTACAGTGGTGGAGAAGGTGACGTTAGCTAGAAGGAGCGAGTGAGCTATCTGTAAGTGTAAGGATGATAAAAATTATGTAACACTGATACATTCAATGGGTTGATATAAGTTAAAAGATACTTAATATGGTTCATAAAAAGTGGAAAGTTAAAATGCTTTAAGTCATTGCACTGTTTGGTTAAGAAATTGTTAATTAATTTCTTTATAAAACAGGAGAAAGTTCAAATACACTTATAGTCGGTAGATCAGTAATCCATTGCTTTTTGGGTAAAGGAGGCTAAAGAGATTAATAGGATAAAAAGACGATCTGTGTTTAAAATGCTGTCTTATTTAACTTCTATAACATTTTGGGGAAATGCACCTTAAATTACAATAAGCAGTGTTTGCTTGTTTACATAAGTTTAAAGGTGCTGTATGTAAAAAATGTATTTCAATTAATCATACATTTTTCCTGATATGTCACTAAACATTAAGAAATCATGTTAATTTCAAATACTTATATCACTGACAACAGTAGTCTGGCCAGGATATTGTCATTTAAAAAGTGAAGTTGCAGCCCTCAACTGATGTTGATGTTGTCATGTTGTGTTTTGGTCTGAGCTCCACCCTCCACCGATCTACCAATCACAAAGTCAGTAGTGTTGCGGCATTCGGGTTGCCAGCTCTGCTCTAGTTCTCACAGCTGCAGCTAATAACGTGTCGGAATCAGATCCTGCAGCATATCTGGCAACCTCGAGTCAGTAATTTGAAAATGATTGCAATACCAGTTTTGGCCACAATCTTACATACGGCTCCTTTAAGTACCAGTTTGTATTTGGATGATCTGTTAACGATTGCTAATGCCTCGTTCAGCCTGTGTATGGAACTTGTGGCTTACGTTCGTCCATTACAACATTGGACTTGACTGAAGCTACATCGTGTCCGTGTCGTACTTTCTATTTTTTTTTACAGGTAAGAACGAGGGTTGTAGTATGTTTGAATGATTTATGTGTTTAATACCGTAAGGAACATGCGTGGAGTAAATATCAATGATTGTAGTAATTGATATGTGTGCATTTAGCAGGCTAACCGTGAAGTGTTGCTCCATAGCCTGTATGCTAGCTGTGTCATGTGGACCGAGTATTTGAAGGTGTGTTGATGAGTAGTGGATGAGCTGCAGCTGGCGCCGCTAACGAGGATCAGCTGAGTCACTGATCAGGGGAAATGACTCCGGTCACACCCACACACATACACATAACCACAATGACACGAGACGAGAAGGAACCAATGAATTTGTGAACCGTGACAGTACCCCCTCTCCTAGGAACGCCTCCTGGCATTCCCCAACTACCTTACCTGTCGATTGTAATCATCAATAAAAGAGTGATCCAGAATGTCTCTAGCAGGTACCCAACTTCTCTCTTCTGGACCGTAACCTTCCCAGTCCACCAAGTACTGGACTCCGTGTCCCCTCCGTCTTGAGTCCAGAATCCGATTAACCGAATATGTGGGTTCCCTATCTATGAGTTGCGCCAGGGGGGAACCGGGGCTGGCGGATTAATAAGAGAATGAAACACGTGTTTAACTTTAGACACATGAAAGACGGGATGAACCCTCCTGTATGCTGGAGGAAGATTGAGGCAGACTGCCATCAGACTAATGATTTTGGTGACAGTGAATGGGCCAATGAATTTGGGAGCAAGTTTATTAGAAACTGAGCACAGAGGAAGGCTCTTGGTTGAAAGCCACACTTTTTGACCAGGGACGTATTCGGGAGGCTTAGACCGGTGGCGATCGGCTTTAGCCTTGGTGCACACCCCTACCTGGAGTAGAGTCTCACGGGCTCTAGTCCGAGTGCGGTGACACCTCTGGACGAAGGCGTGAGCAGAGGGGACCGCGACCTTGGATTCCAGACTGGGAACAATGGGTGGCTGGTACCCTAAACTACACTCAAACGGATATAGGCCCGTGGACGACACTGGTAACGCGTTGTGGGCGTACTCCATCATGGACAGTTGCTGGCTCCATGAGGAAGGATTCTTGGAGACCAAACATCGCAACACCCTCTCCAGATCTTGGTTGGCTCTCTCGGATTAGCCACTGCCCTGGGGATGAAACCCTGTGGACAGACCGACAGTCGCTCCCATCAACTTACAAAATTCTTGCCAAAATTTGGACACAAACTGGGGTCTCCTGTCGGAGACCACGTCCATCGGGAGGCCATGTAAGTGAAAGACGTAGTCTACGACTGTCAAAGCTGTCTCCTTAGCTGAGGGTAATTTGGGTAAGGGAATGAAATGAGCCGCCTTCGAGAACCGGTCCACCACGGTTAAAACAACCTTGTTACTCTGGGAGGGCGGTAATAAAATCTAACGACAAATAAACGATACGGTGGGCAACCGGGCGGAGGCGTTACCCCTTCTACGACCGTCTTGACCTTCGATTCGACCTCCCATGTGAATGTGGAGACAAATAGGGTCTCAGGTAAAATGCACTCGGGAGTAGACGGGCGTTCGGAACGGTCAAAAATGTGCGATAAAGAGTCGGGTTTGATGTTTTTGGAACCCGGGCGGTACGAGAGAGAAAAATCTAAACGACCAAAAAAAGTGTCCACCGAGCCTGCCTGGAGTTCAACCTTTTGGCGGTTCTGATATATTCCATGTTCTTCAATCAATCAATCAATCAATTTATTTATAGAGCACATTTAAAACACAACCGAAGTTGACCAAAGTGCTTTACAAGGAATCAAAGAAACACAAATATAAAACTACTATACATACTTAAAACCTAACGAGACCAGAAGGCACTCAATAATAATAATAACAAGAATAACAGGAAAACAGACTACAGAGTGTTAAAAGCCAGGGTGAATAGATGAGTCTTGAGTTGATATTTAAAAGTACAAATAAAAGTACAAATTTGACTTTAGGGATTGTAAGATGGCCAAGGTCAGAGGATCTCAGGTTTCTAGAAGGAGTGTATAGAGTCAGAAGATCCGTTAAATATTGTGGAGCCAAATTATTCAGAGTTTTATAGACAAATAATACAATTTTAAACTCAATCCTATACTTTACTGGAAGCCAGTGCAAAGACATTAAGATAGGTGTTATGTGGTCAAACTTTCGCTTCCCTTCAAGTAGTCTAGCGGCTGCATTTTGAACCAGCTGTAGACGAGAGATGGAAGCCTGAGAAATACCATAATACAGAGAATTACAGTAATCAAGCCTTGATGTAGTGAACGCATGAATAGCTGTTTCCATATTTCTCCTGGATAAGACAGGCTTTACTTTACTGAGAAGGCGAAGTTGGTAAAAGCATGATTTGACAACAGCTGAGATCTGTTTATCAAATTTTAAACTGGAGTCAAAAAGGAAGCCCAAATTTCTGGTACTCTTTGTGTTATACGGGGAGAGACACCCCAGATCAAGATAAAAAACACAGTTTTCTTTGGGGCCGAAAATAATAAACTCAGATTTATTTTCATTTAAGTTAAAAAAATTACTTGAAAGCCATGACTTCAGTTCGTTTAGACAATCAAACAGCGGCTGAAGAGTATATTTGTTGTTACGTTGCAAGGGCAGGTAGAGCTGTGTGTCATCGGCGTATCGATGAAAAGAAACACTATGTTTTTTAAAAATAGCGGCCACGGGGAGCAGATACAAAGAAAACCACATAGGTCCAAGGATTGATCCCTGAGGAACACCACAGTCAAGGTGTTTGTTAGCGGATGAATATTGTCCCAGATGAACAGTAAAACATCTATTTGACAGGTAAGAGCGAAACCATTGTAAAACAGAACCACGAAGTCCTACACAAGACTCCAAGCGTGACAGAAGGATGTTGTGATCGACTAAATCAAAAGCAGCACTTAGATCTAACAGGACCAAAGCCATTTGTTTTCCTGAGTCAGTGGTGAGATAAATATCATTTAAAACTCTTAAAAGAGCAGATTCAGTGCTATGTAAAGCTTTAAAACCTGATTGAAAAACTTCATTGATAGTGTGGCAGTATGAGTTAGTGTAATGAGCTGGCGTTCCTTTGGTCACTCCCCGTGTGAAGCTCCGCCCTATAAATATCGAGTAATCCTTCTGACACGGTCTCTTGCTCGCTGGTGACGGAAGTGCGTCATACTTCCGGGTCACTCACTCTGTGTTTTGCTGCTGCGCATCTACAGGTAAAGTAGCGACTCTGCTGTCTCTGAACCTATTTTACTGTTATGGGCCGCCGTTATGTTTACTATGCATTGAACGATCGTAGATCTCCGGTTGGCGGGCCAGTCCTTCACTCTGTTGCTCAACGCATTCACAAGCGGATGATACTGAAAGCTGCCTGTACTGTTTGTACCCGTTGAGCTGCCTCCTCCTGGGTGATACAAAACGCTGCTTGATCGGTATGTAGGATACACGATGTAGGATTTATTTGTCTGATTTGGGGTTAATCCATTTTTTTATAAATAACAGGAACTGGGCTGGTTCAACTGGAGATTCTCTTCAGCCGCAGAGCATTCATTCACTAGCTGCTGTTTTGCCTGAATTGCTGTTTGTTAAACGTGCATTTTGAACATTGTATCAACAATTACAACCTTATGCTTTCTACACGCCCGTCTTGGAATGTTGCTTGCCTAACGTGCATATTTTGAACATTGTGTCACCAACTTTAGTCGATCGCTGCATGCTGTAATTGTGTACGCTTTTGAACATTAAACCAACAGCTCTTGATCGCCGTACTGTGCTACACTCATCTAACGTGCAAGTTTTGAACCTTTTTACAAGGAACGTTACTGATTGCTGTCCACCCGTTCAGCTTTCACCGCCATTGGGCAATCACGGCTGTTTGAATGTGCGAGCCTCCAGTTTGACGAGGGCTAGTATTTTAACTGTTTGAATGCAGCTGAAGGGGTTGGCTCCTTAGTTATAATTTGGGTTAAGTGTTTATTTCCTTTCTATTTTGTTTTTTTTATTTAGTTAATTTGCATTTATAGTTTCGTTTCTTCATCAGTGATGTTAGTTTATCTTGTTAGATAAACTAACCCAGTTAATAATTTATATATTTTTTGTCTTATTCTGTCTTATTACTGGATTTGTTTTCCTTGGCCAAGGTTTCATTGTACTGTAATCCATGTTTATTTTGTTTTTCTTTGTTTGAGAAGTGCCTTAGAATTTATCTTATTTTTCTAGTGTACTGCCTTCTGGAACCATTGCTTCCATTTGGTTCCAGCAGTTTGGTCATTTTGTGATTTTAAGAGTATTTCAACTTGTTTTCTTCATTTCAATTTGTTTTCTTTAAGTATTACATTGATCTTTTTCTTGTTGTGGAGTGAAACCCCTCTTTTTTATTGTGTGTGTTTGTCTCCGTTTCTAGTTGCTGAGAGCCGAAGGTGGTGGTGTTGGTGTCCGGGTGGTGGTATCCCCTTCTCGTGTGCTGTGTTGTCTACCCCGCTTTCTTTGTGTTCACTGTTGTGTTTTTCGGTGTTTGTGTGTTCACGTGGCGACTTTTCCTGGGATTCCTTCGTGCCTTTGTGACTCCTTTCTCCTCCACTGGTAAGCCTCAGCAGCGAGTATGAATGTGCTTTGAACTGTGTTTTAATGATTGAATAAAATGTATTTTGTTTAAAAATTGAACTTCGTCTCTGGCTGAATTGTTTACTTACCTGTGTGTCCTTAAGTGAACCAATGGTATTGGTATTGGTAATGGTATTGTATTGGCATATATCCAGTCTGAGCCATTTGAGATCTAATAGCCAACACCTTGTTTGTGAAAAAGTTTCCAAAACTTTCACAAAGGGAGACAGAAGGCTCAGCTCAGGGAAAAGATTAACAGGTGGATTTAGCACAGAGTCAATAGTGGAAAAGAGGACACGCGAGTTATGCCTATTTTTCTTGATCAGATCAGAAAGATATTTACACTTAGCAGCTTTGGCTGCCCTCTGAAACGAAAAAAGTGAATCTATCATAATTTCATAAGAGACCTGTAAATTGTCCTTTTTCCTTTTGATGTTCTTGTAACCAGTGACGCCATTCCTCCAACACTAACTTGACTGCCAACAACTCCCTGTTTCCAATGTCGTAATTACGTTCGGCCAGGGAAAAACGATGAGACAAAAACGCGCAGGGATGCATCTTGTCGTCTGTGGAAGAGCGTTGGGATAGCACTGCTCCTACCCCTACCTCTGACGCGTCGACCTCAAACTGCTGAGAAGGATCAGGTGCTATAAGGATGGGGGCTGAAACAAAGCGGCCTTTCAGTTTGGTAAACACAGCCTTGGCTGTGTCTGACCACCTGAATGTAGCTCTGGGGGAGGTCAAGGCAGTCAGAGGTGTGGCTAGCTGGCTGAAGTTGCGAATAAAATGCTGGTAGAAGTCAAGTCAAGAATATTTATATAGCGCTTTACAACATAGATTGCACCAAAGCAGCTTTACAGTATCAATCAAAACAACAAAACAATGTTCAACCTCCACGTTTGGTAGGGCTGATAAATGGTATTAATGATTGGCTAATTAATTTGAATATCCCCAACTGAGCAAGCCAAAGGCAACAGTGGCAAGGAACCAAAAAACTCCAAGTGACCTAATGGTGTCCAAACACTCCATCAGGTGACCCAATGGTGTCCTAAAACTCCATCAGGTGACCTAATGGTGTCCTAAAACTCCATCAAGTGACCTAATGGTGTCCAAAAACTCCATCAGGTGACCCAATGGTGTCCTAAAACTCCATCAGGTGACCTAATGGTGTCCTAAAACTCCATCAAGTGACCCAATGGTGTCCTAAAACCCCATCAGGTGACCTAATGGAGAAAAAAAAAAAACCTTGGGAGAACCCAGGCTCAGTCGGGGGCCAGTTCTCCTCTGGCGTTTATGAACTAGAGGCCGGATTTACAGTAACTGTAAGATAAAAATGTATATGAATGTCTCTAAACAGACTTTAAACTGAACCTGTGATAAACGCTGATGGCGTTCACATGCGCATTAAGAATTGATTCTATACTTGTGTGCATTTGAATATACGTGCGCAGGTTTGTAATTCCCTACAAAACCATGCCTGAACAAATTACTTGTCTTGTCTATAAATTTGATACAGAATTTTGTTTCATTTTATCATTTCGGTGTAGGTATGCGAAACGAAATTCACAACACTTTATCTGTAGAGTGGGAAAGGGATCCTCCATAGGTAGAGGCTAGTTGGCCCTTCAGCACTGCATTGTCATCGGGTCCAGGGGAAGCTCCTCGTCAGATCTGGATACGGCCTGGATCCGGCAGGCTGTGCGAAAACCTCGGGATGAACAAAGACACTCAAATTAGAGTAGATGCTATTCTTCTTATGATGTAACGAGTACATCAGGATTTAAGGGAAGTGTTCCCAGTTCCGGCTGACCTAATCTATGCAGCCTAACATTGAATTATAGAAGTCTATAATCTATTATGTGTATGCTAGGGCAAAGAGATGTGTCTTTAATCGAGCTTTGAACTGACAGAGTGTGTCTCCTTCCCGGACAATGGTAGGAAGACTGTTCCAAAGTTTTGGTGCTAAATAGGAAAAGGATCTACCGCCAGCAGTCGATTTTGATATTCTAGGTATTATTAACTGGCCGGAATTTTGAGATTGCAATAGACGTGAAGGACTATAATGCGTTAAGAGCTCGCTCAAGTACTGCGGAGCTAAACCATTTAGTGCTTTGTAAGTAATTAACAGTATTTAAAAATTTATACGATGTTCAATAGGCAGCCAATGCAGTGTTGACAGAACCGGGCTAATATGGTCATACTTCCTGGTTCTGGTAAGAACTCGAGCTGCTGCGTTTTGTACTAGCTGTAGTTTGTTTATTAAGCGTGCAGGGCAACCACCCAGTAGAGCATTACAATAATCTAGTCTTTATGTCATGAACGCATGAACTAATTGTTCCGCATTTGTCAATGAGAGCATATGACGTAATTTAGATATATTTTTAAGATGGAAAAATGCGGTTTTACAGATACTAGACACGTGACTTTCAAATGAAAGATTGGCATCAAAGAGCACACCCAGGTTCCTAACCGACGTCGAAGACTTAACAGAGCAGCCATCAAGTGTTAGACAGAATTCTAGGTTATTACGTGTGGACATTTTTTGTCCAATAATCAGAATCTCTGTTTTTTCATAATTCAGTAGTAGAAAATTACTAGTCATCCAATTTTTTGCCAGCTTCTGTTACTTCAGCAAGTGCTCTGTGTGTGTCTGAATCTTTCGATTGTGTTTGTCTGTTCTAGTCAGGAGTTTATCACTATATATATAAAAAAACCAATATGAGTGAGCAGGAATAACAAGTGTGTTCCCCCCTGTACTCAATACATCACGGGTGGGGATTCACGTGAGCTATGTGTTGCTTGTTTGGGAGTGCAGCATGCCCAGTCGGCTCTCGAGGGGGTCGATTGTGTGCATTTCGAGCGCTTTCCTCTGAGAACTCTGCGCTCGCGGCGATCGCTCTTTGAGGAGAGCGGTATGCTGCGAGCTCCCCAAGGCTCGGGTCCCGCTTCTGTTGAGGCAGAGCGGTGGCGCTGGTCTTGGGGTTCGCAGATGGATCTCACCGGCGACGTTGAGACCGGCCCCGCCCTATCTCAGCTATCTCCGGCGGGATCCAGTGCCTCTCACCCGGCTCTGGAAGCACGCGCTGCGGTGGTTACTTCTGCCCGGGTAGAGGCACATGATGATGTTGAACTGAGATTATCCAGTTCTGAGGAGCTGGATGTCGAAAGTTTGGCATCAGAGGAAACGAGTTTGTCACAGTATACTGCAAATGAAGAAGGGCTGATGGATGTGTTATCTCGGGCTGTTGAAAAGCTCAGCATCGAGTGGCCAGCTGATAGGCAGGAGTCTAGAAATAAAAGCAAACTAGATGATAGATTTCTGTCTGCACGACCTCAGCCTTCTCACCGGTGCTTACCATTCCTCCCAGATCTTCACGCTGAGGTTTCAAAGACCTGGGTTAGACCTGTTTCTAGCAGAATTTACACTAATCAATCTAATGCATATGGAAACATTTTTAGTGCGAAATCTGCGGGGTATGTGACGATGCCGAAGGCGGAGGAGACGCTCGCTAGCTATCTCTCTCCTGCTTCGTCATCTTCACTTAAAGCACCGGCTCTTCCATCAAGACCTCTGAAAAATACTTCTGTGCTCGTGGGGAAGGCTTACTTGGCGGCTGGTCAGGCGGCTGCATGTATGCATACTATGGCCATTTTGCAGGCTTATTAAGCCGACCTGCTTAAAGATGCTTGTGAGGGGGGGGGATTTCTGCTGATATGATCAATGAGCTAAGGCAGACCGCTGATCTCACTCTCCGGGCCACCAGGGAGACGGCTAAATCTATCGGTCGGTCTATGGCAGCCATGGTGGCCACAGAAAGGCATTTATGGTTGAGTCAAACTTCTATGAAAGAAAAAGATAAATCTCTCCTTTTAAATGCTCCCGTTTCACCTGCGGGCCTCTTCGGTGACGCTCTTCACTCTGTCACTGAGAGGTTCCAGGAAGAGAAAAAACAGGCGGCTGCTTTTCATAAATTTATTCCCCTCAAAGTACGTGTCGCTGGGGCTGCTGAGCGAGGGCAGTCCCAGCCGCCGAGTTCCTCATCCAAAAGAGCGCAGCAGAAGCAGAGTGTCGCGTCTCGTGCCCCCCCGCAGAGAAACTGGCTCTCCGGCGCGGCCTTCTCAGGGCAGGGCTGATCTGAGGACAGTCATTGTCGCCAGGAAAGCCGCGTCGAAAAAATTACGTGTTGAACGTCAGGACTCTGAGGGTGGTCCCCATCGTGAAAGACTTGAGTTCACCACACAAGAACATGGTGCCCTGTCTTTCCTGATGCCCTCAGGGGTCTGTTCTACCAACCCTGCCTATACAGGGCATAGAGAGACTCGGCGAGCATTTTCCCGAGGGACGCTCGCCCCCTCCGAGGAGGGTTGTGGAGTGCTCAGACCAGTTGTTTCCTGCCAGTATGTTACAGGGCGCTGTGTCTGTCACTCGGGATGTTCATCCAGAGGCCAGCCTCGAGAGGCTGGTTCCCTTAGTAGAGTTCCTGGCGGATTGGGAAATGCTTCCCAGTGTTTCTCAGTGGGTCCTGAATATTATAAAGAACGGGTACACTATTCAGTTCAGAACGCGTCCACCTCGGTTCAGAGGGGTTCTGCCCACGGTGGTGGGCCCCGAGCAGGCTCTGGTATTAAAACAGGAGGTAAAAACTCTGCTGCTAAAAGGAGCTATAGAACGAGTTCCTCCACCCAGCAGGGAGTTAGGATACTACAGCCGGTACTTCATCGTTCAGAAGAAAGATGGAGGGTTGCGTCCCATTTTAGATCTGCGTCTTTTAAATCGCACTGTAGGGAAGCTCAAATTCAAGATGCTCACTCTCAAGCAGATCGTGTCACAAATCAGATCCGAGGACTGGTTTGTCACGATAGATCTTAAGTACGCTTACTTCCATGTATCTATCCTCCCTCAACACAGGAAGTTCCTGAGGTTTGTTTTCGGGGGCGAAGCGTACCAATATCGGGTTCTTCCGTTCGGCCTAGCACTGTCACCCTGCACGTTCACGAAGTGTATGGATGCAGCTATAGCCCCGCTCAGGCTGCAGGGCATCCGTATTCTGAACTATATAGACGATTGGTTAATTCTAGCTCAATCGGAACAACAGGCGGTTCGGCATCGAGATGTCGTTCTTGCTCACATCAAGAGATTGGGGTTGAGGCTCAACGCCAAGAAGAGAGTTCTTTCTCCATTACAGAGAACCACTTTTCTCGGTGTAGTGTGGGATTCGACGACGATGCAGGCACGATTGTCACCTGCTCGTGTTGCTTCGATTTTCGCCGCAGTAGATCTGGTCAAGCTAGGCCAGTCATCCACTGTAAAACAGTTCCAGAGACTGTTAGGTCTCATGGCAGCTGCGTCCAACGTGATACCTTTTGGCCTCCTGCACATGAGACCGTTACAGTGGTGGCTCAGAACCAAGGGATTCTCCCCGAGGGGAAATCCGCTTCGCATGATCGTGAGTTCGCGACGGTGTCATCGCGCCCTGATTATGTGGAAAGATCGTTGTTTTCTGTCACAAGGCCCTGTGTTGGGAGCTCCTTGTCGTCGCGTGATGCTAACGACAGATGCCTCTCTCACGGGTTGGGGAGCGATCATGAGTGGTCGCCCAGCTCAGGGTCTGTGGGGGGACCATCACCGTCTATGGCACATAAATTGTCTAGAGATGTTGGCAGTGTTTCAGACTCTGAAACACTTCCTCCCAGACCTAAGGGGCCACCATGTTCTTGTCCGGACAGACAACACATCTGTGGTCTCTTATATCAACCATCAGGGGGGTCTGCATTCTCGCCCACTTTACAAACTGGCACGTCAGATTCTCCTATGGTCCCAGGGGAGAATTCTTTCTCTGAGAGCTATTTATCTCCCGGGGTATTTAAATCAGGGGGCAGACATCCTGTCAAGACAGGGGCCGAGGCCCGGGGAATGGAGTCTTCAGCCCAAGGTGGTGGAGCTCCTATGGGAACATTTCGGTTGTGCCGAGGTAGACCTATTTGCTTCCCGAGAAACATCACACTGTCCTCTGTGGTTCTCTCTCAGCCCTCCAGCCCCGCTGGGGTTGGATGCGATGGTACATCCGTGGCCGAGGTCACGTCTGTACGCATTCCCCCCGATAGCTCTGCTCCCGGGAGTTCTGGAGAGGGTTCACCGGGACGGGCTCAGTCTTCTGCTAATTGCCCCGTTCTGGCCGGCTCGAGTATGGTTTGCGGACCTAGTGTCTCTCCTCGACGGCTCTCCCCTGGAGATACCGATCAGGAAAGACCTACGCTGGGCAGAGCGCGAGCGGCGTCGGAAGTCAGTTTCAGGTCTGGGCTGAGAGACGGGAGGTGCCGTCTTGACTCGCTGCTGCTGAGGCGGCTTTTGGCGGCTCTGCGAAGAGCTGGATCGCTTGGGCAGGAAGTGACGCATAGCCTGCGAATCCTTCCGAGCTTCGGTGAAGCGCTCAGCGAACTCTTTCACCGCTGGTCCGAACAGGCCGCTTTGGGAGATAGGCGCGTCGAGGAACGGCGCCTTATCTGTATCCTTCATTTCTGTTAGCGTCAGTCACAGATGGCGCTCAAGGACAGTCAGGTTAGCCATGGCACGGCCGATGGATTGGGCGGTGGCCTTTGTGGCTCGCAGGGCTATGTCAGTGGCGCTGCGCAGGTCCTTGAACGCCTCAGGATCAGGTCCAGACTCGTCCATGGTGCGGAGAAGTTTGGCCTGAAAGACTTGGAGGACAGCCATGGAGTGAAGCGCTGACGCAGCTTGGCCGGCGGCGGCGTATGCGCGACCGGCGAGAGCTGAGGTAGATCGGCAGGGCTTCGAGGGATGAGAAGCTTTGGCTTTCCATCCAGCGGTAGAGGGTGGGCACAGGTGGTTGGCCACAGCCTCCTCGAGGGGCGGAGTTCCCTCGTAGCCTCTTTCCTTCGCGCCGTCCACAGAGGAGAGCGACGAAGAGAAAGAAGGCTTCAGGCGAGCGGAGTGAGGGGCTTTCCACGACTTCGTGAGTTCGTCGTGAACTTCCGGGAAGAAAGGGGAGGGCCTTTGCCGAGGGGCCTGCCGGCGCCCCTGCAAGAACCACTCTAGTGTTAATTTCGTCAGACGAGACGAGACTAAATATGTTCGTCAACAAACTTTTTTTCCATGACTAAGCCGAGACGATGACGAGACTGCACCAATGTCCAAAAACGCTGACTAAGACTAAATTAACATGCATTATTGTTGACGAAAAAAGACGAGACTAAAATGTTTTGCATAAAATAAGGTAAAATCTCTCTCCATTTTCGTCTACAATCGTCTCTACTTTTTCATGATGAGATAGAATATTCAACTGTTACGCCTTCAAAATATTCCGAATGAGTTCACGCTGTTGCTGCTCAGGTCTCATACTCCTGTTGCTGCCAATGAATTTGTCCAGTGGCAAATGAATCACTCTTTTGAGTCGATTCTGTTCTAAGACTTCATCAAACAAGTTGGCAGATCTTGTCTAAATCGGTTCGCGAATCAGTTTGAATGATCTGTTCAGTGTCCTGCACGGACTGACTCATTTGAAGCACTTTCAATTCACACTCGACTCGAATTTAAGAACAGCAAACGCGTTGAATGAAGTGGCCGTGGACCTATAGTAGTCAAGTGAAAGCATATCTGCAAATGCATCATATTTTTGCCAGCGATGAAGATCTTTATTAGTTGAACATCTTCGTAAGCTGTATGTGAAATTCCACAGGACGAAACGATTTCATTTCATTCAGGTAATACATTTTACAACCAAACAGATTATTACGCCACATTACACCACGATAGCACTACTACAAAGTATGACATTAACGTTACCCGTTTTTTGGACATATAGGCCTACATTAATTTATACAGTTTATATGAAATGAACACCCGCCATCCCGCGGTAATGTGTGTGCATTGCGCAGTGGCGAAAACGAATGCCTTTGCCTGCCTTAGACACAGTTAAACAGTTTAAAAATGCTTGCAGAAATATACATTTGATTACATTTTGGAGAACAGACTGACAGAGGAAAATCCGTCGATGTGCATTTGATTGTTGTTTGTGTTCAGATGTTCAGTAGCGGTCATGCACATGTGAAGGTTTAACTCTTTCTTCTCTGTGTCAATGGTTCCCTTTACATGCCTTTGAATGCGGAAAAACTCTCGAGAGTCACGTTATTTCGACATTGTCTAATTAATAATTCAAATGTAGTTGTATAAGTTACTATTATACAAACCAAAGGACAGGCAATGATTTTCGGGCTACAGATGGCCGAAATAATGCTTGTCTCTTCTGTTTTTGTTGCAAAGATAGCCTATCTAATGATAATAATAGTCATTTAAATGAAAAATATCTAAATAATGTCATGTTATATATATATATAATCATCCGAAGTAACAGCAGAAATATTAATTGTTAAGCCTTGTTTAATCTCATTTGTTATTTCTCAAGACCAACCTAGAATGTAAATAGGTTGTATTTTACACTACAGTACAGTAGGCCTATTCTTTTCAGTTTTTCTAGGTATACTTATTTTATTTCTGCTCTGAACAGAAAAATGAGACACGTCACGTGGCAACCAAAAACAGTTTTAAAAATCTTTGTAACCTGTCAGTCAAGATATATTGAGTTCTCTTTTGACTAAAAACTAAACTAAAATGACGAGACTTTTAGTTGACTAAAACTTGACTAACAAAAAAAGATATGTGAATGACTAAATATGACTAAAACTAACAAGGACATTTGGCACAAGACTAAGACTAAGACTAAATTAAAAATAGGTGACAAAATTAACACTAGACAGGTGCATTGTCAATGGACAGACTTACACAGTTAGCCCATGTAATAGCATTTTTCTGCAAGACCTCATTCATCTTTTGAGAGATTACATCAGCTGTACCACAGCTACGGCCACTGGTGGTGCACATTTTCATTTTATCTCGACCTGCAAAGACAAGGTGCATCTTTTACATAAAGTCACTGTAGTGGAAATTTTAATATTGACTGATTATCTCTGACGGTCTCTTTATCTGTATTCCTGAATTACGAGAACAGTGAGCCTTGTTTTTCTATTATCATGTTTACACAGCTGTGAAGGCATGAGTAAAGACAATCAGAAGAAGGTTGGGTGTTATCTCTGTTTTCTCAGGCCCCGTTTACACGGAGGGAAAACGCAGATATTTCCCTGCGGTTTGGCCTCTCGTTTACACGAAAACCCCATTTTTATCACAGAAAACGATTTCTAAAAACTCCGGCCAAAGTGGAGATTTCTGAAAACGCCGGTTATGTGTAGCCGTGTCAACGGGGAGAAACGGGGTTTTAGGTTCTCTCGTGTCGATTCTGAGGATTCTGATTGGCTTTATCCTTCTCCCTACACTGCCGCCCATAGGTTTGGCATAGTTATGATGGCGCTCGCTGCGTATTCATGCGGGTCGTGTGCACGATGTTATTATTGAAAACGGAGGGGGGGAAAATATTCGTTTCTCTAAATACCCGGCTATGTGTAAACGTAGCCTCAGAGGTAAGAAAACCCCTGGGGTTAGAAAACCTTAAGGGTAGCCACAAAGTTAAAGAACAAACGTAATAAAACCACGAAAAGAGATCTAGTCAGGAAAATACAGGAGGGAAGCAGGAGGTAATTTAGGTCGTAAATGAAGGCCTTTTTGCTTCTCAGGAACAAAGAACCATTTGACCAGCACAGGGGGTTAGAAACCAGTCCAAAGTTAAAGATAAGGAAAATTACAGAAACTGGGAAAGAGGGGTTTACAATGCCAAAGAAACTGTACAAAATGTTCATGTTTTGTGGAATCAAACGGGACTTCTGTTTTCCAGGCTGGGTGGCTGCGGCTTGTGAAAAGAGTCCTCAGAGAATAAACCTTTTCTCTTTATTACAATTTTGCCTCTTGAAAGTTTCTTACACCTTTTGATGTTGTTTTTATTAACCTCTGAAAATTGCTGTTACAGTCACACATCTGTATGAAATTAAGTGTGTGTGTGTGTGTGTGTTCTAGGAATGGGTGCTAGAAAATATTTAAAACAAACAAATATACTGTTTACAATAGCTGTTAAAGTTATACCTGTATCGTTTGACCCATCTGTGTTCAATGTAAAAGGATTTTCCCTAATTTTCATCACCAATTCATTTCTAAAATATGGTGCCACTGCTCCATTGATAATGCACGCTATTTTAGTGCTCGCACACTTAAAATCCTGTGCTGTGGCCGAATCTTTAAAGCACTCCTTTAACAATGGGCTGAAATGGTCTGCTACTGCGGACCATTGCAACAGCCATCTTTACCTCAGCTCCAGTTGTCTGCAACAGAAAGCAGAAAGGGTTATATAAAGCACTAAATCAAGCATTCCATGCAACATAAGTGTTTTTATAATTGTTAATACAACCTACAATGTTAACAACATTCAGCTAACATTACTGCCAGTCTTGGTTTTCATATGTCCCATGTACCTTGCTCTCTTGTTCTGTTATGCCACCAACAGAAGCTGGAGCATAAAACTTTGCAATCCCACTTGCTGTCTAAAGTGCCTGTTCTCTGGACTGATGCCCTTTGCTTTTAACATGCCTGTTGACATCAGTCACACCTTGATGGGCACATTAATTCTCCTGTCTGCAAACAGAGCACAAGTAATAGGAGCTGCTAGTGCCTTTGGTGATAAATGGCCATTAGGTTGTCCACTCATTTTTGAATGTAAGTGGCTGCTCCACAAGCTTTTCTCTTCCCTGTCCTGTCCACTGTCTCCTCTGTGCTCTCTTCTACTGTGCCCTGTGTGCTCTCTTCTACTGTCTCCTGTGTGCTCTCTTCTACTGTCTCCTGTGTGCTCTCTTCTACTGTGCCCTGTGTGCTCTCTTCTACTGTCTCCTGTGTGCTCTCTCCCACTGTCTCTCCTACTGTCTCACTTGGTGTCTTTTCCACCATCTCTGCCACCACCTCTTCCACTGTCTCCTCCTGTCTTGAGAATGTTCCGTCAACTTCCGTGTGTTAGAGCATCTATTTGCCTAGTAACGAACGCGATCTGGCCGAGATACGTGCCGGCGGCGGTAAAATTCACTCTGTGTGCCTGCGCCTCGTGTACAACGTTATATATAAAGCTTGCAGGACAACTTGGTTGGCATTGCCTTTTCAGCGTGAGAAATACACAGTGTGGCATGTGAGTGTTGAACTGGTTGAATTGCGTGTGTCTCACGCCCAATGCGTGAGACTTGAGAACCCTGCATAACATCTACGTTTTTTACTTGGTCATGGCAATAGTCTGACCATATGCCAAAATTTGTTGCAATATCAAAGCATCTTCTGGCAGGGCCAAAAAGTATGATCTCGGTTTTACTTTGGTTTAACTGAACCAAATTATGAGTCATCCAGCTCTTAACCTCCTCCAGGCATGCCAACAGTGAGTTATTTCAAAGCTAATAGATTTGTGTATCGTCGGCATACAAATGGTACAACATGCCACATTTTTTATAAATCAAACTCAGGGGCAACATGTACAAAGAAAATTAAAATTGGGCCTATAACAGAACCCTGAGGAACCCCACAAGTGACGGGCACTGCTGTTGAAACAAAGTTACCATACTTTACTGAGAATGCTCTATCAGTAAGATATGACTTGAACCACTTTAAAACTGTCCCACATATTCCAACCAATTAGGATAACCGCTTTATGAGAATCGCATGGTCTATTGTATCAAAAGCTGCACTCAAGTACAATAAAATCAGAGCTGCAGCATTACCTGCATCTCGGATTAAACGAAGGTCATTAACAACTCTAAAGAGTGCAGATTCCGTACTATAACCTGCCTGAAATGTATCTAAGATCTCATGTTTACTTAAAAATGACATCATCTTTGCATAAACCACCTTCTCTAAAACCTTTGATAAGCATGGAAGTTTTGAAATAGGCCGGTAATTCTTTTTTTATTCAAATGGGTCTATGTTATTCTTTTTAATCCCATTGCTTTAATCCCATTTTGAAGACTGCTATTAATAATAGAGGCAATGCTTGGTCCAACAACATCCACCAATTCCTTGAGAAGGCGTAAAGGAGTCACATTACAATCAGATGTAGGCTTCAAACGAATAATGATGTCCTTAATTTGACTGACACCTGCTCAAAGAGGTAAAACTCTTGACACTAGTTGACAACAACTCAGTCTCAACCGGCAATATAGGAAGACTACATTCTAAACTTCTCCACTTTTTCTATAAAAAATGTTTGAAACATGTTTCCAACGAGGGTGTCAAAGCAGAACAGCCAATTGGTTTTAGAAGTCTATTTATCATTGCAAAAAGGGCTCTAGGGACATTACATTTCTGTGCAATGACACTAGAGAAATAATTTTGCCTCGCAGTTCTCACAGCAGCCTGATAGTCTGAAACACTTATCTTATAAACTTAGCTTATCCTTTCTCCATTTTCGTTCAACCTTTCTGCATTCCTGCCTCAAAGAACGAGTATAATTATTAAGCCAGGGTATTGAATTCATCTTTGGTTTCCTAACTTTATATGGGGCCACTACATCCAAGATATCTGAGCAAACAGAATTAAAGAGTATCAACAGCTCATCTGGGCCCACAGTCAGAGAAGGAGACTCAATCACATGCACAAATGAAGAGGAGATATTTACCTCAGAAAATTCTACAGCCGTTGATGACGTAATGAGGCGAGAACAAATCACATCTGTCTGAGAGCAGCGAAGTTCCATCTGAGACCACAGCCGACTCGATATAACGCAGATTGTTACTATTTACTCCCCTCGAGCGTCGCCGAGCCACCATCCGCAAGGAGGGTATCCAAGAAACCGGACAAACTGGATGCAAACAGGGAAGTGTCTCGATCGAATTATCTCCCGAAATTAACAGATGTCTTTCAAACATCCACACCACTCTAGTTTTCACAGCGATTCCCGCCCGTCTCCCTCGCTTTCACCGGAACTAGAGTCCCAGAAACTAGGCCAGTCCAAGGCTCTTCCGGTACAGACGGCATGAAACACGGGTGAAAACAAAATGTTCCACTCCGAGTGAGATCTGCCATCACTGCGTGAATGTGAAGCAAAGTTTTACAGTCATAAGTCTGAAGAGAGTGGTTAGGGCTAATAAAACATACAAATAAAAACAAAAACAATAAAATGGACAACACAGAGCGACGGCCAGCCAACGCTATACACGGCGCCATCACTTCCACTTCCTGGACTAACAGGAAGTGTAACAGGGTGGGTCGTATTAGCATAGACCCGCCCATGTTGGAGAATTTCATCTGTCTCATACATGGGTCTAAATGCTGTAATGTTAGAGAGAGCCTGCTGAGGATATGAGATGAACAGAAAACTAGGCCAAAAGGCAGGGTATGTAAGGACATGAAAAGAAACTAGTGAACGACTCATCACTAAAAGAAACTGGGTGAAAGGGTAGTGCTGGGCAGATCGAGGCTTCGTGAAGCAATGAAACAGTTGAAGCATATGTGCCATATTGTTTCGAAGCTTCGAATCAATCCGACACCCGTCTCCACGGTGACACCTAGTGGTCACTTGCAGGTGTTGATCTGAAACAACCTTGACAACGAGCCATTAAACAAATGTTTTGTTTTTTATTATTGTATTTTTCTAATATGTGAAGCTTGTAACCTGTAGGCTCCTCACAGTGCATAATGTTATTGAAAATTGAGGTCATTAAAAATGAATATTAATAAAAGAAATCAAGCCACAATGTCTCACTTTCTTATAGATTTTTTTCCAAAATGTTTATTTCTCTGCTGTCGAAGGACTTAGCCTACTTCTTTTTTTAAAGATAATTTCTCCAGCCTTTGAAAAAATCCTCTCACAAGGGACACTTATTGCTGGCATGCAAAGATATTTTTTAGCTAGGACATACAAATGAGGAAAGATTACCAAATGTCAACGTTACATGGTTTTAGATATAGCATTTCCATTTAGAAACCCCAAATAAAGTGAGATGTGTGTATTGTGATCGGCAGCTCGCCTACTGCAACAATACATCATCCATAAAACACAGGACAGTTTATGGGAACTTTGGTATGATCACCCCCTTGTCTATAAAACAGCTGGCACACTAAAGCAAAATATATCACTTTTTTGTTGAAGAATCTAACAAGCCTAACACTTTTGCACAGTACGTACAGATGTACGGCATCTCTTCTGGGGAGCCTCCATTTTATCTATCTATCCAAATCTATCTAGATATGTATCTCTAATCTATCTATGTAATTAGATATATGTATCTACAATCTATCTATGTATTTAGATATGTATATATAATATGTATCTATAATCTATCTGTGTATTTAGATATGTATCTATAATCTAATCTATAATCTATGTATTTGTATATGTAGCCTATCTTTAATCTATCTATATATGTATCTATCTATCTATCTATTAATCTAGCTGTCTATATATATTTATATCTATGTATCTATTAATGTGTCACTATATGTATACTCTGTGTCTCTAGCCTATCAGTCAATGTGTTGTGTAAATTTAAATGTAAGCCTAAATATAATTAAACAAATCGCACTATAAATGTCACTATATCACCAAAAATCCGCTATCTCAAAATCAAACTCCTCTCACAAATCCCACGAGGTCAATATGCGTTGATTTCACTTTTATACAGATGTGCGATTGTGTGGTCTGTTTCCGACCGTGTCATTCAAACACTGATTCGGCGGATCATATGGAGCAAATTATGTGCCAAAACCTCACACACACACAAAACGTGTTTTACTCACAACCAATGATCCACAAACAAACTCAGTGTGGTTTGTAAATACAAAACATCACTCACAAACTAATGCATATTGTTCTGTAAATAAAAAACTTACCTATCAAACAAATACAGTATGTTTTACATACTGTTTTACAGTATGTTTTCTTCAATGACAAAAATATTAGTTTAGTACAAACTAAAATCTTTCAAGTACAAAAAAAAATCACTTCAAGTAAAACAAAAACCTTCAAGTACAAAACAAAATTCTACAAGTACAAAACAAAAACCTTCAAGTACGAAACGTGACTTTTGGCACTATTTTTTCGTGTCCAGGCAGATTTTCTCACAAATGCAGTTGAGCAACTTCCTCTTCTAGAACAGTAGATGGAACAATTGTATATTGTTTGTTTTGTTCATTAAATTATTTTATTCCAACTAAATTAATGAACAAGTGGGACCCTTTCAATTAAATGAAATGTTCTCATTAATTTATGGAGAACGAAAGAAATAGACTCATTCAGTAAATTAAACGTTTTTACAAAAATGTAAAAAGCAACATTATGGCAGAGCTTTCAGCTTATAGATTCCCTTATCCTAGAGTGGAGTGCTACTAAGTGCTAATGTGGATTTCTGTCTATATAATAAACATTTACCAAAACCTCAATAAGGTTAATTATAGATAAAGTAAGACAGAAACACATCTGTTCACCGCTCATTTTCCCATGGGCAAAGGCAAGCACGCGTTTCACATCAGTGTTTCTCCCTAGAGACTAGACTAGGGAAATTGATCCCCTATCTTAGCCCATCTACTGTTCTAGAAGAGGAAGTTGCTCAACTGCATTTGTGAGAAAATCTGCCTGCCCTGGACGCGGAAAAATAGTGCCAAAAGTCACATTTCGTACTTGTAGAATTTTGTTTTGTACTTGTAGAATTTTGCTTTGTACTTGTAGAATTTTGTTTTGTACTTGAAGGTTTTTGTTTTGTACTTGTAGAATTTTGATTTGTACTTGAAGGTTTTTGTTTTACTTGAAGTAATTTTTTTTGTACTTGAAAGATTTTAGTTTGTACTTGGAGGATATTTTTGTCATTGAAGAAATACATTTCTATGTATATGTAAAACATACTGTATTTCCCTAGTCTAGTCTCTTCCCTCTTGGCTCTCAACGAAGGCGGTCGCATTTTCTCTCCCTCTCCCTCCCCTTACCTCTCCTGCTTTGCTTCTCTCGTCTCGTCTAGTCTACTGTACTTTGAGAGACTCTCTCCGCACTGCTCTCCAAACTAAAAAAATTATGGATTTGATCAACTGGTCTCTCAACGCAATTGACACCATCTTCTCGACGAGAAGCTTGGGTTCGGGGGAACCTGACTGCCCTGCCGGGACGTTCGCAGCTGGCTACACGATGGACGCGTGGGAGAGGTGGCGGGTCGTGTGTCTAGCGGCTCTTTCCGTGGAGGACATTGAAGATATCTACCTATTCGGAACCATGATAACAGGTTTTCTGCTGATTGGATCAGGCATTGCCCTGGTTTATCGAGGAATTAAGGAGACGGTGACAGCTGTCCAAAGCCCCACAAGGCTGCCCGTCATGATTGAAGCGGTGGGCAGAGCTGTCAGCATTCAGACTGGGACTATGAGCCAGAATATGGATAACATCTTGGAGAAGCTCTCAGCTCTGCAAAGGCAAATGGATCGTTTCAGAGACCAAAATGGACCAGGAGAATAGTCTGTGTAAATTGCAGCTACTCGCCTCAAGACCAAACAATCCCAATCTTATCTGTTTCGGCACCCCCAACCAGCACTGGCCTTGGCCAAGGCCGCTGTTGGAACAACAACTCTCCCGGAGAAGCAATGCAGTGAGCCGCTCTTGCGTTCCTTCCCCGACTCCCCAGACACCTGGGATTGTTGACTTTGTATGGACCTGATCAAGGTTGTCTCCATGGCAACTTGCTGTGTATCGCTATGACAATCTGCGGACTGAGGCATCTAGATTAGGGTGCTGGCTGAGCGACTCTCTCAAGGCCTACACACACATGAACTTACATATACACATATATGCATCCCCTTCACACCCCATCCCACGCCTTCGCCGCTTCGTACCCACAGTCTGGCAGGCGGGTCTGCGACCAGCGCCGAGAATGGCTGCAGGACCGGATGCTGCTTGCCTGGGCTGGACTAATTCCAATCCCCCCACCCCACACGTGTTGCAATGTCTTGTTCATGTAGATTGTATTGTTTATGTGCTAATGTTGCTGAGGTGTTTTTTTTCCTGTTCCCAGACTGTACTCCTTACAGGAGCATAGTCTGGGGGTCGCTTTTTTCTCCTCACCTCTCCTCATGTCATGCTGTATTTTTCCCAAGATTGGCGCTGATTATAGCAGCCATGGTAGCATCTTGTTACCGAAGCACATTCCTTGTGTGTGAAAGCACTACTTGGCAATAAAGTGATTCTGATTCTGATTTGTTTGATAGGTACGTTTTTTATTTGCAGAACAATATGCATTAGTTTGTGAGTGATGTTTTGTATTTACAAACCACACTGAGTTTGTTTGTGAATCATTGGGTGTGAGTAAAACACGTTTTGTGTATGTGTGAGGTTTTGGCACATAATTCGCTCCATAGGATCACACCTGATGAAACACTTAGCGAAACACTTCGAGGTTTCGTTTGGCCATAGTCACGTGACATGGGTGTTTTGAATCACGCTTCGAATCAGTGTTTCGAAACATCTGCAACTGTTTCGCGTCAGCCATCCCTATGAAAGGGCAGGAAAAGACAGGGCAAGTAAGGACAGGAGAAGAAACTGGGTGAAAGGGCATGGAAAAGTACCTAAGAATCATGTATGAAGCCATTTTTGAAAAAAAGATACGCATGCGCAAAGAAGGTTGCCCCAATTAAAAATAAAATAACGATGCAGGTGTTTGAATCGAGGCGGAGTAATAAGGAGGGGCAAAGAGAGAAAAGATAACGAGAAAGATAACGTACAAGGATAACGCAATAATGAATATGTGAAGTGAATGTAAACTTTATGAATGAAATGAGCGCTAATCAAAGCCGAGACTGTTGCCTCTCCTGCGTCAGAGCTTGGCAAGAGTAAGATCAACTAAAATACTACATCATACACATGTTCTACTAATTGATATGTATATTTAAATAATATAAACCTTGTCTGATGTGATAATGAATGGAAGAAGCACGATCGCAACCAAAGAGTGCGTCCTGCGTCTCTCAGAAACAAACCAGCCCTCTGTCAACCGATAATCAACAAAGATACACACTTTCCACTAGGCCTACATGTTTGCTCCTTCATCTGAGTGGCACACGAACATTAGGTTATGCCTGGCTCACACTACAGGAGTTTTAGGCCGATTTATGCCCGATTTCCCCCTCCCGAGAATCTGAGAAAAAATCTTGTCGATGACCTCGATCGGTTCCGATGTTCGGCGCAGATTATCTGGTAATGTGAGGCGTTCACAGATCGAATCTTGCACCTCCCGTTCTGCTCTCACACAAATCGGGCTTGCCCCGATCATATCAAACATGTTTGATATTTATCGGGATGAGCAAGATTTCAGTTCAATTCCAGCGTTATGGACAGGAGATTTGCAGTCAAAACTTGAAATATAAATTATCAGAAAATGCTTTTAAATATTGAAATGTTTATATATCCATAAAAATATAGCCTAAAGTCTACACATGCGTTTTATATTTAATATGAGTCTGTAACGGACGTAGGCCTACAAACATCTTTAACTTTTAGGTGGCAAAATATTTTTTAGTAATTCTGTGAATTACTGCTCAAACGAAAAGTAATACCCACCGGATGAAGAAGGATTGGCTTTCCACAGAACATAAAATATTTTTTTTGTTGTTGTATTTTTCGTGTTCGCATTTATGAGGAAAAAACAATGCTTTCTGACATGACCGCTCTGAAAGCAGCACTAAAACTTTCACAGACCTCAAACAGAAAGCACAAAGCCTTTCTTTAAAGTGAATTTCGTTTTGTATTTTAATTTTAATCAATGTTTCATCAACCAATTGCCTGGATTTAATAAATAAGAAGTAAATATAGCAGACGATAGGCCTATATAATCACGACACGGAGGCGCCAGCGCGTGAACTGGAGCTCGTCTCATAAATGAACCGAAACTCAGCGTATTGGTTGCCTACTTGCCTCACAGACCTGAGACATACACTCACCGGCCACTTTATTAGGTACACCTGTCCAACTGCTCGTTAACACTTAATTTCTAAGCAGCCAATCACATGGCGGCAACTCAGTGCATTTAGGCATGTAGACATGGTCAAGACAATCTCCTGCAGTTCAAACCGAGCATCAGTATGGGGAAGAAAGGTGATTTGAGTGACTTTGAACGTGGCATGATTGTTGGTGCCAGAAGGGCTGGTCTGAGTATTTCAGAAACTGCTAATCTACTGGGATTTTCACGCACAACCATCTCTAGGGTTTACAGAGAATGGTCCGAAAAAGAAAAAACATCCAGTGAGCGGCAGTTCTGTGGGCGGAAATGCCTTGTTGATGCCAGAGGTCAGAGGAGAATGGCCAGACTGGTTCGAGCTGATAGAAGGGCAACAGTGACTCAAATAACCACCCGTTACAACCAAGGTGGGCAGAAGAGCATCTCTGAACGCACAGTACGTCGAACTTTGAGGCAGATGGGCTACAGCAGCAGAAGACCACACCGGGTGCCACTCCTTTCAGCTAAGAACAGGAAACTGAGGCTACAATTTGCACAAGCTCATCAAAATTGGACAATAGAAGATTGGAAAAACGTTGCCTGGTCTGATGAGTCTCGATTTCTGCTGCGACATTCGGATGGTCGGGTCAGAATTTGGCGTCTACAACATGAAAGCATGGATCCATCCTGCCTTGTATCAACGGTTCAGGCTGGTGGTGGTGGTGTCATGGTGTGGGGAATATTTTCTTGGCACTCTTTGGGCCCCTTGGTACCAATTGAGCATCGTTGCAACGCCACAGCCTACCTGAGTATTGTTGCTGACCATGTCCATCCCTTTATGACCACAATGTACCCAACTTCTGATGGCTACTTTCAGCAAGATAATGCGCCATGTCATAAAGCTGGAATCATCTCAGACTGGTTTCTTGAACATGACAATGAGTTCGCTGTACTCAAATGGCCTCCACAGTCACCAGATCTCAATCCAATAGAGCATCTTTGGGATGTGGTGGAACGGGAGATTCGCATCATGGATGTGCAGCCGACAAATCTGCGGCAACTGTGTGATGCCATCATGTCAATATGGACCAAACTCCCTGAGGAATGCTTCCAGCACCTTGTTGAATCTATGCCACGAAGAATTGAGGCAGTTCTGAAGGCAAAAGGGGGTCCAACCCGTTACCAGTGGCGGCCTTACCTATGTTTCATGCGTTTCAATTGAAACGGGCCCCACCCTTCAAGGGGGGCCCCAACAGACCAGCAAAATCCCATTCATTTTCTCCGTAGGATATTGATTTTCATCCATAATGTCTAAACCATCCAAGGTAGATTGACCACGAGCTACGAGGTTGTGAAACGAAAGTTTCTGGGCCGGGTTTCCTGATAATGATGTATCTTAGCTCTTAAGAGCCCTCTCTACGTACAAGGTTACGAACGCTCGCCGCAATTCCACGTGCGTTTCCCAAAAATGCACTTAACATGAACGCGCGAGAACTCGTTCTCCGTGCTACTTAAGAGTCGCTGTCCATTCGCGAAGTGCTGAAATATATATGGAATAATATTCTGAGCGTTTAACCTAATAATCATCATATGTTGTGGATTAGCAATCAAGACAAGCAGGGTCGGCGCCACGACGGGGCCCAGGGGGCTTACAGCTAAGACAATTATTTTAGCTAATAAGACAAAATTACAGCTTGTAATTTATTGTAAAATATCCCCATGGTTTCGGTGCTGACACGGTGGTGACGCGTTCATGTAACATGTAAGGAATAAAGCACCTAAAAGCTGTCACAAAGAACCGGGTAAAGTAATTATTATGAATATGTCGAATATAGCAAGGAGACATTTTAAATTGTTTACAAACAAGTGTTTTCTGTGTCACTGTCGCCAGCAAAGATGAAGTTGACGATGCTGATCGTGATCTTCGCAGTAGTGAACGCACCAGAGAGAAATACACATTTCATACGGATTAAAGAGAGCAGTCTGTTTTCTTTCGTTTCGAAATGTTCTTTTTAGAAGTAGATATTTGTAGATATATTTCTCAGGTCTGTGACTGTGAGGCGAGTAGGCTACCTTATGGCTATGCTGAGTTTTGGTTCATTTATGAGACGAGCTCCAGTTTACGCGCCGGCGCGGGCGCCTCTGTGTCATGATAGGCTTAGCTATATCTGCTATATTTACTTCTTAATTATTAAATCCAGGCAATTTGGTTGATGAAACATTGATTAAAATTAAAGGGGTCATATAATGGTACATGCACTTTTACAAGTTGATTGTACTGAAATGTGTGTTGGCAGTGCCTGTACACAACCATCATATAATGATAAAAATCCATCCAGTGTTTTTGTTTTAATCTCCTTATATGTTTTCCCCTGCCTCAAATTGAGCCGTTCGTTTTTGTGACGTCAATAAAACGGACGCCCCTCCCGCGATTGTTGACTGACAGCAGTGATTCAACACAGACCCGCCCTCGCTCGTCCTGTCAATCATAGTCCGCGCGGATCGGCGCGGTCATTGTTGATATGCTGGAGCACTGTCTATGAGCAGTATGGCGTCTAAGCGATTGTGGTGTTCTGTTCTTGGGTGTAATAACGAACACAGCAGTCATTTTAATGTTCCTAAATCCGAACCGCTGAAGACGCAGTGGCTGAGTTTGTTTTCGAAGGGAATATTCCCCACGAGCAACGTCAATGCTTTCATGTTTGCCGAATCATTTCTCAGTGGACTGCTTTATAAACGAGGATCAGTATAAAGCTGGTTTTGCTGAGAAGCTGCACCTGAATAAAGGATCGGAACCTATTCGTGTTCCTGCTGAACCTCCAGAAGAACTAAAGTGAGTGTAACGTTTTATTAATTAAGTTGGCTTGGAAAAGCCAACTTACTGAAATCCTATTTAAACTTATTAAGTTGGCTTGGAAAAGCCAACTTACTGAAATCCTATTTAAACTTATTAAGTTGGCTTGGAAAAGCCAACTTACTGAAATCCTATTTAAACTTATTAAGTTGGCTTGGAAAAGCCAACTTACTGAAATCCTATTTAAACTTATTATTATTCTTCTTCTTCTTCTTCTTCTTATTTTTCTTACCCAAAAAATTCTGACTCTAACTCGTCCTAGAGCTTTAACTCTACAAACTCCAAACTCGGGTCAGACCTTCAGACTGTTCTGACTCGGTGTTCTATATCTTTTCAAACTGATTTGACTTTCAGATTTCTTAAAAATTAATATTAAAAATCATAAAAATCCCATTGACTTTCATTGCAACAGTTCAAATTGAGCCAAGACTACAGTGGCCCAGTAGTGAACAACACAAAAACTCAAATCTAAACTCCCTGAAGCCCTAGATTCAATTAAACTACCATTCTATATGTACTAATGAACTTTATCTATCTATCTATCTATCTATCTATCTATCTATCTATCTATCTATCTATCTATCTATCTATCTTTCTAACTTATCTTTCTTTCTTTCTAACTAATCTTTCTTTCTTTCTACCTAATCTTTCTTTATTTCTTTCTTTCTTACTAATCTATCTTTCTTTCAAACTAATCTTTCTTTCTTTCAAACTAATCTTTCTTTCTTTCTAACTAATATTTCTTTCTTGCTAACTGATCTATCTTTCTTTCTTTCTAACTAATCTTTCTTTCTTTCTAACTAATCTATCTTTCTTCTTTCTAACTAATCTATCTTTCTTTCTAACTAATCTACCTTACTTTCTTTCTAACTAATCTATCTTTCTTTCTAACTAATCTATCTATCTTTCTTTCTTTCTAACTACTCTATCTTTCTTTCATTCTAACTTTTCTTTCTTTCTAACTAATCTATCTATCTTTCTAACTAATCTCTTTCTTTCTAACCAATCTTTCATTCTTTCTTTCTTACTTTCTTTTATTCTTTCTTTCTAACTAATCTATCTTTTTTCTTTCTAACTAATCTTTCTTTCTTTCTAACTAATCTATCTATCTTTCTTTCTTTCTAACTAATCTATCTATCTTTCTTTCATTCTAACTAATCTTTTCTTTCTTTCTAACTAATCTCTATCTTTCTTTCTAACTAATCTTTCTTTCTTTCTAACTAATCTTTCTTTCTTTCTAACTAATCTATCTTTCTTTCTTTCTAAATAATCTATCTTTCTTTCTAACTAATCTATCTATCTATCTTTCTTTCTAACTAATCTATCTATCTTTCTTTATTTCTAACTAATCTATCGTTCTTTATTCCTTTCTTTCTTTCTTACTAATCTATCTTTCTTTCTTTCTAACCAATCTATCATTCTTTCTTTCTTTCTAACTAATCTTTCTTTCTTTCTAACTAATCTATCTTTCTTTCTTTCTAACTAATCTATCTTTCTTTCTAACTAATCTATCTATCTTTCTTTCTAACTAATCTATCTTTCTTTCTTTCTAACTAATCTATCTATCTATCTATCTTTCTAACTAATCTATCTTTCTTTCTAACTAATCTATCTTTCTTTCTAACTAATCTATCTATCTTTCTTTCTAACTAATCTATCTTTCTTTCTTTCTAACTAATCTATCTATCTATCTATCTATCTTTCTAACTAATCTATCTTTCTTTCTAACTAATCTATCTTTCTTTCTTTCTAACTAACTAATCTTTCTTTCTTTCTAACTAATCTATCTTTCTTTCTTTCTTTCTAACTAATCTATGTTTCTTTCTTTCTAACTAATCTATCTTTCTTTCTATCTTTCTAACTAATCTATCTTTCTTTCTAACCAATCTTTCTTTCTTTCTTTCTTTCTTTCTAACTAATCTATCTTTTTTCTTTCTAACTAATCTATCTATCTTTCTTTCTAACTAATCTTTCTTTCTTTCTGACCAATCTATCTTTCTTTCTTTCTAACTAATCTTTCTTTCTTTCTTTCTAACTTATCTATCTATCTTTCTAACTAATCTATCTTTCTTTCTTTCTAACTAATCTATCTTTCTTTCTAACTAATCTATCTTACTTTCTAACTAATTTATCTTTCTTTCTTTCTAACTAATCTATCTTTCTTTTTTTCTAACTAATCTATCTTTCTAGCTAATCTATCTTTCTTTCTATCAAATCCATCTTTCTTTGTTTTTTAAATAATCTATCTTTCTTTATTTCTAACTAAGTTATCTTTCTTTCTAACTAATCTATCTTTCTTTCTAACTAATCTATCTTTCTAACTAATCTATCTTTCTTTCTAACAAATCTCTTTCTTTGTTTTTTAACTAATCTATCTTTCTTTCTAACTAATTTATCTTTCTAACTAATCTATCTTTCTTTCTAACTAATCTATCTTTCTTTCTTTCTAATCTATCTTTCTTTCTTTCTAACTAATCTATCTTACTTTCTTTTTAATTAACTTTCTTTCTTTCTTTCTAACTAATCTATCTTTCTTTCTTTCTAACTGATCTATCTTTCTTTTTCTTTCTAACTAATCTATCTTTCTTTCTTTCTAACTAATCTTTCTTTCTTTCTTACTAATCTATCTTTCTTTCTTTCTTTCTTTCTTTCTAACTAATCTATCTTTCTTTCTTACTAATATTTTTTTCTTTCTTTCTTTCTAACTAATCTATCTTTCTAACTAATCTTTCTTTCTTTCTTTCTTTTTAATTAACTTTCTTTCTTTCTTTCTTTCTAACCAATCTATCTTTCTTTCTTTCTAACTAATCTATCTTTCTTTTTCTTTGTAACTAATCTATCTTTCTTTCTTTCTAACTAATCTTTCTTTTTTTCTTTCTTTCTTTCTAACTAATCTATCTTTCTTTCTTTCTTTCTTTCTTTTTAATTAACTTTATTTATTTATTTATTTCTAACTAATCTATCTTTCTTTCTAACTAATCTATCTTTCTTTTTCTTTCTAACTAATCTATCTTTCTTTCTTTCTTTCTAACTAATCTATCTTTCTCACTAATCTATCTTTCTTTCTTTCTTTCTTACTAATATATCTTTCTTTCCTTTTTTCTTTCTAACTAATCTATCTTTCTTTCTTTCTTACTAATCTTTTTTTCTTTCTTTTTTTCTAACTAATCTATCTATCTTTCATTCTTTCTTTCTAACTAATCTTTTTTTTCTTTCTTTCTAACTAATCTATCTTTCTTTCTTTCTAACTTATCTATATTTCTTTCTTTCTTTCTTTCTTTCTTTCTTTCTTACTAATCTTTTTTTCTTTCTTTCTTTCTTTCTAACTAATCTATCCTTCTAACTAATCTTTCTTTCTTTCTTTTTAATTAACTTTCTTTCTTTCTTTCTTTCTTTCTAACTAATCTATCTATCTTTCTTTCTACCTAATCTATATTT